>JANRGW010013205.1:8336-36312 GCA_024733675.1 Psilopsiagon aymara
AGAAGAGGAATGTGTCAGCAATAGTCAAAGAGGTTCAAGAGAAGAAGAAAAGCATATAAAATATATTAAAAGAACAAAAATTATGGGTGAGAAAGTAGGCTCATTAATAAATGAGGAGGAAGATTAAATCAATTATGGTTTTAAAATGAGTAAACTACTGAAATACTTTATAAAAATCTGTTAACAAAAATAAGGGAAGGAGAAATGGATAATTAAGGAGCAATAACGACTTTGTCAAAGCTATTGATGAAAAGCAGGTAAGAGAATACTTAAAACTTCTGAATATATGTACAGATCAGCAGGTGTGCATGCATTTCAGAGTGTTAAGGGAATTAGTTAATGAACTTACAGAAACACTGGCAATCACTTACAGAAAGTTACAGAGTGTGATGGGAAAGTACTTGTGGGCTGGGGGGAAAAAAAAGCTGATGAAATACTGAACTTCTAAGAGGTAGAAAATAAAAAAAAAATAAATTGAAGAATAAAACAATCCAGGCACTAAGCATTCAGTGGCTCAATTTCTATCCCGTATAAAGTAATGAGATGTATATTAAAATACAAATTGACCCATAAGCACAATTAACAATAAGGTTTTCTACAGAATAAATTGTGACAGACAAACCTTACTGCTTTTTCAGATCAAGTTACCAAAGTAGGCAAAAAAAGTAAGAGGAAGGTAGTGCAACTGCACCCTTCTGAAGCATGTAGTTTCAGGCCCTCCTGAAATCTTACTTGAAGTATGAATTAAAACTGATGTGAAGATTAGCACGGTCATGTAAACCAAGAGTGAAGGACTATAAAATAAGGGAAATGGTAATTTGGGATGTTGAGTTGCTGGGGTCTTCTTCCAGTGGTGCTGCACAGAGGTGTTAGCTAGGTCTTGTTTCATTTAACATTTTTTGTAATGTTGTGGGAAAAGGTGGAGGAGGACAAAGTGGAGAGTAGGGGATTGGGTTTGGTCCCGGGTTCAGCAGTAGCAGTCATTTTTCTCCTTCTTAGTAGCTGTTGCAGCGCTGTGCTTTTGACTTTCAGCCTGGAAACAGCGCTGATAGCACCAATGCTTTTAGTTGCTGCTTTGTAATGTTTACTCTGACCAAGGACATTCTGAGTCTCATGCTCTGCCAGGGAGGAGGGGAAGCCGGGAGGAAGCAGAGACAGAACACCTGACCCAAACTGACCGAAGAGGTATTCCATACCACAGCACTTCATGCCCAGTATATAAACTGGGGGCAGTTACAGGGAAGGGTTTGATCTCTGCTCTGGTCAGGCTGGGTATCTGTCAGTGGGTGGTGAGCGGTTTTATTCTCTTGTTATTTCCCTTATCATTATTATTATTGGTGGTATCAGTAGTGGTTTGTGTCATACCTTAGTTACGGGACAGTTCTTATCTCAACCTGTGGGAGTTACATTCTTTAAATTCTTCTCCCCATCCCTCCTGGAGCAGGGGGAGGTAAGGGAGGGAGTGAGAAAGTGGCTGCGTGGTTCTGGGTTGCTGCCTGGCCTTAAACCATGACAGGTTTCTGAGTGGTCAGAATCAAAGCAAAGCTAATAACCATAAGTAATAATTATAAGCCTTTTAAATGAGAGGCTGGATGGCGTTATGTATGTGATTAAAAATAAACCAGCAGAACTTGGTGCAACTGTTCATACTGGGGGCTGCTGCATTCCAGCATTGATGCAGAACCTGTGTCTAAATAGTATTAAGTATTCAAAAAAGCAAAATGGGAAGTTATTTTAAAAAATAGAAATGAAAATGCTTCTCTCTGAAGATGTCAAATCATGTCAAATCGCGGTGCTTTCTTATGGAATAAATAGATTAAGCCAATGCCATTTGGTTTCCTCAGAGTGCCTCTGACAAGCTCCAGCAACAGTTTCCTTCTATATAGCACTGATGAGGCTGCATCAGAAGTACTGCATATAGTTTGGGACATGTCAATCTCAGAACGCTGTCAAGAAGTTGGAGAGAGTCCAGAGAAGAGTAATCCAAATGATTAAGAGTATCAGGGGATTTATTTATAAAGAAGATTAAGTGAACTATATTTTGATTAGGAGTACACTTCCATGATGTATAAGTAACAGAAAGACATAAACACCAAGTAGGGAAGAGGATGATTTAGGATGGCCTCAGAGGTTTTGATGAGATGAATATCATAAGAGAATTTAGATAGGATATCAAGATACATTCCTTAGCTCTGAGGGATTTTGATTGCATATTTCCCCCTTTTTGATTAAGGAGTGGGCTTCAGAAGAAACAGAGAACATTCTTGCTTCCAGAGTTGTCACATAAGATAGAATAAATGACTCCTCCAGCTGGATGGGAAGGATCTTGCAGTGACCTAGTGAGTCTCTGCACCTTTAATTCCATTCCTCTTAGCACAGAGGTGGGCGGCCATCATTCCCAGCAAGTTGGCCCCATGCAATTTCCATTCCCTAGAGCACTCATTTGGCAGTGTTACCTTAACCCTGACTAAAGAGTAGATCAACCAGTAAAGGAACTCCCAGGAGTGACTGAATGGATGAAGAGCTGAATTAGCTGATCACTCCTGTCGTTTATTTCTTTATAGAAATGAAAGACAGTCTGCTGCTATTGTGTACATTCGCTGTCAGTGCTTGGCCATGACGGCAAAGACAAAATCAGAATGCAGCAAGGTATGAAGAGACAAATGCAAAAATCTAGAGCCATGCCTAATGAAAACACTGTAATAAGCCACCTTGCTCAACCTAGTGTCTGAGAAAATGCTTAATTTTACAGATTCAGAACTGGAAGTGTACATTAAATTTTTAGGGAGAATATTCAGCTCTTACTGGGAGAAATAAGAACATTCCCATTGATTTGAGGTCAAAGCTTCAATCATTTCTGCCACCATGTCTTCTACTGTACCTGGATCTGAGGTGTTAAAGTATTTCTGTAATGTACATAATATAACAAACCCCTTAGGTTAAAAGGCTAATAGCTGCCCTGTTTGTTTAAACTGAGATTAATCTCAGAAGATTGAACTGTGAACAAAAGTGTAATCTTAGATTTCTGGTGAGCACCATGTGCTTGGAGTTAACATCTATTTTTATCACCTATACTGGTAGCTGTGCAGACAGATGTCCTTATAAGATTTAAAGATACACATTACAATCAAATATGGGAATATTTCCTAGCAGACTGTATCTCAAACATATCCTTTCTTTTAATATTAGCCTAATTCCCATATCTGATCAGCTATGTATTGAAAAACAGCCCTACCTTATGACTGCTTCATCAAGGAGGGAAGTGCTGTAGGATGGCTCGCTTTTGAAGCATCTCCAGAAATGCAGAGCCCAGTTTAGCTCAGATGTTTCCTGCACTTTGGGTAAGCTTAATCCTACCACCTGCTAGGTCCCATGTCACTGTGTGCAGCTCACTGGGACATGGGGTGGTATATTGCTTTGGATACATAACCGTGATTGATTGGCAGCACTGCTGATTGAGAGTGCAGGTGACTGCTTTCTGTCGGATGTTAGGAATAGTATTATAGTTCTTTTGTTGTTGTTGCTGTCCTGTCTGTGCCTCACAGTTCCTAGAAGTTCCTAAAAAGGTCTCTTCTGTCTTATACCTTCTTTGCTAACGTGGATAGACCATAGTTTCACTCAGAGAAAATTGTCATTTTTGTATTGAAGTCTGAGACCTACTTTGTTAATATTAATAATTGTTCATTTGCAAGTTCTGAATATTGTGGGCTTCATGACTTACGGTTCTGTAATACTTTCAATTTGCAGGTGTCAGGTGCTGGAGAGCAGAATCTGGAAGAAAACAGTGTATGTGCAGATAAATAGTTTCAGTCCTTAGTATTCAAGATGGAAAATGATTAGCTAAAAGTTCAGGCTGTGTTTGGACTCTGGTCAGCATCCAGTACATAGGTATTATGTCAGGTCTTCTTACTATAGGATGCCAACCTCCTGCTTACATGTGCTTCTTTCTGCTGCTGTTCAAAAACACATCCAGTCCCAAAGAAACTCTTCTCAGAAAAGATGTCTCGATATAGTACTATAAAAAGGATGTATATTCCAATTTAAAATATGCACAGATCATTCACTAAGGTAGCAACCATTCTTTTTCCCTTCCCCCAAGAAAAGAGTGTAAATCACATCTTCTCAACAAGGCAGGTAGTGAGGATGACAAAATTCTTACATTCCTAAAGTGTTATTGGAGAAAAAATGTCACCTCCATGCATAATTGCATAACTTTACTACCTGTCATTTTCTATCAATCAAAAAAATGTTATACTTGAATTTGAGGACAAACATGCCTAATAAGATTTTAGATTGACAGCTGAACAGCTGTACTCAACCTTATTTTAACTTTATTTTTTCTTATTGTTCACTAGGTCAACATAGAGCGTATTATACCGAAGTTAAGGGAAACAAATACTCAGGTATATTAATCCCTCATGCACACTTTGCCTCAAAAAAGTAGAATTTCTTTCCCCATAGGTTTTCTTAGTCAGCTCCCTTCAGTCTCACCAGTGCTGCAGCAGGCGTATAATGTTTCTTCCTTTGTATTTCCACTTCAGTGTTGCCAGATTTTGTTTCAATTGCCAGAGAAATGTGTCTGATGACATGTAATCAGTGCCAGTGCCCTCAGTGCAGCAGTGGCTTTTCCAGTGGCACTGCACTTGACCCTGACCCCTCCTTCTCTTGGTGCAGGGCTCTGGCTTGATTGTTCTTTGAGTGGAGTGTCTGGTTGCCCACACAAATGCCCATGTCCCTCATCCCAGCATTTGGCCACCCCTCCCTGGGCCCCATTGTTGAGGGTATGTAACAGTCTTCAATTCTGCATGTCAGGGTTTACTCTTCTTCATTGCTGATAAGTAGAGGAGCTCACTTGTTCTCCTTTTAGGTTACCCTGTGTTAAACTGCGCAACCAAATTAAACTTTGACTGGACAAAACTCAATCTTTAGTGCATTAGTTGTAGTTTGCTTCTGCTGAACTCTTTCCTAGCCATTCACATGCACTCCAAGGCAGACTTTATAATGACAAAGAGGGTACCAGGACTTCTTTAGTACAGTTACACAGGGAGACAGAGGCAGAAGTCTAATCTTGGCCATCTTCTGCAATTTCCTTTATTTCTGTGTGTGAAACCATGATTCCGTCCATCTGAATAAGGTACCCTTGGGTGAGAAGCAAAGTTAAAGGTGGGGAAGACTGTCTGCTCTTGGAGGAAAAATGTCCAACTTCACAAAGAGCAAGAATATTTCCCATCAGAAGATCTCAAGCATTCACAGGTTAAAACTTGCATCCCTACAGCTCTGTAGGGTGCCATGGTGACCTCTCCACACTCGCACTGCAAAAGCAGCTATTGCGGGAATGTCATTTGCTTCCACGGACATCTGTGTAAGCAATGATTAGGATCAGGTGAGAAGATGGACTCTACCCTGCTCCCAGTCGCCCAGTGTGCTGTAATGAAGCAGGCAGCCCAGAGATGGCTACTGCAGAATATATGTTTGATCCACTTTGTTTCTCCCTTGCAGAAAGAAGCAAAGACCAGATGGGTATGTTGTGCCAGTGGTTGCAACTGGTGTTGTAAAAGCAGCAAGGATAAAGATTCCCAAAGTTAATTTTCATTTAGTTAATTGACGCTGCAGAAACACTGACACAGAGGCAGCCTGTGCTTGACTGTGAGACACAAGTCTTCCTGGAAGGCAAGAAACAAGGTCTTATCCCATGCCATCCTCTGTGCTCAATGTAGCCAGATGCAAGCTGGGCATGCCTCAGCATGTGGAAATCCCATCCCTGATTGTAGTGGAGGTCCCAGCAATTCCTGGTCTGTTTCTGAAGCAACACAGTGTATATTATATGTTGCTCACTGCTTGTGGCAAAGCCACAAATGAGTCTCCAGAGATTTCTCTTGGTCCAGTGTCTATAGTGGAGTGATGTTTATCTTCCAAACCCTTCACTGCATCTCTTCTGAGTTCCTGAAATTGTTTGGCCTAACTTAATGACAAATGACCAAGTATTTAAAAAAGCCTTCATATCTGCAAGAATAACCAAGGAGCCAGATGTCAAAATGCTGTCAGCCACAGTCACAATTAAGTGCAACTCGCAGTTTCTATAGCAGGCACAATTAATTGCAGGCACAAAACTACAACTGCAAATGGGAGGTCATTAAAAAAAAAAGAAGATTGAGGCGAGGCATTCTGAGCATTCATGCTATTATTTAAATTAACAACAAATAGTAATCCTTTTCGATTTGCAAGATCTTTCACATTCAATCTTTAAAACCCCTTACAAGCCACAATGGCCCTGTGCATAATATTCAGTGAAAGGGAAAATGCTAAGACTCATGGGAAAGTTTAAAATTGAATTAAACTTGTTTAGCCCTTATATCACACATACTGCACAGGCCAGACATTTTTCCAGCGAGTTGAACAGTCTTCTGACAAAATTGGAAGATGGCATTTATTTTCCTATCACTTCTCTACTAAGGATATACATATTTCCAAACATCTGATTTGGATTCAAGGTGCTACCAGAAAAGTGATCCATGGCAGGCAGGTTTTCTAGTGCCCTTTTGCTGGTGCAGCAGGTTTGCAATGGTGCTGAGGAAGACCTGATGGACTGCAGATCCCTGGAGGAGCTGTGTCCTGGATGGGCCCTCCAATATGCCTTTCCAAAAGCAATTTCCTGTGTCCTCTGCAGTCAGTGACCAGAAATCGCCTTTCTCAAAGGTGAAATGTTGTTAAGGTCTGTCTGCACACATACGGAACAGACAGTCTTTGTGCTGCCAGAGGTGGAGGGATGGAAGGGGCTCTGCTTTCTTTTGGTGACTTATGAAAATGTTCCACCAGCCATAGCTCCACCTCTCCGTGGAAAGTATTAGATGACAGGATTGTGCTGGCCAGATTTCGCTGCCTGTCAGCCTCCAGGATCAGAAGCACAGTGGCAGAAGCCCAAGAAACGCTCACAGAGGAGTGTACCTGCCTTCTTCTGGTCTTTCCCAGGGCTGTCCTCTCACCTCATGAATATCCTGCCAGGAGCCGGGAAAAGGGTTGATGGAGAGGGTGTGAAAGAGTCCTTGAAAATGGAGCAGAAGATGCTGGGGATCAAAGTAAGAAAGGGAGTGGGGATCCTTTGCCCTCTACATGGCAGGCAGATGCAAGCAAGTGATCCGCTTTATCCACTGACAGCAACCTGGCTGCATCCTTTACCTAAACTCAACATCCTTTCCCCTTGGAACAATGGAGAGTTACTGCTGCATGGTTTATCCCTGTCCATGTTTTTCACAGGCTGAGGCATCCGAGCTCTCTGCTGTCATAAGCTGAAGTCAGTGCATATGGGGCTGGGGGCTGAGTTGCGGGGAGAGGTACCTGGGCAAAAGGCTGCTCTGTGCAGGTGAGAACCTGAGATATTCCCATATGATTGCCCATGTTGCTGATCAGCTTTGTGCTTGCATTTTGGTGACCTTTTATTCCCCTCTTCAGTCGATATCATTGCAATACTTGGGTTGGGAAAGCTTCTCAGGGTCATGGTTCTTTGCAGTTAAAGTGGTTCATCTGTCCAAAATGGGACGGTTTTCAAAAAATCTTAATAAAAATAAAAATCAAACCCATGTAATGTTTCTTATTTTGTCCATTACATCATCAGCCCCATCTGTTTTCAGTGTTTTATGGGGTTGCACTGGAATTTATGTCATAGAGCAGAATCTGGTGATCCCTCCGCTTTTCTACTGATTCAGCAGAAGAAAGAAGCGAGCTGAAAGAGTCTTTTCTCTGCCGAGGACTGATGCAAATTTTAGGCATAAGTGTTTGTGCTGAGATTCTTCAGCTGCTGTTGACATTGATGTGATAAAGGATACATACAACTGAAATCTTCTGATTCTTAACATCAAAAGCTTTAGATATTGCTCTTAGGGCCACTGCTTAAACAAGGTCTTGCCATGGTCGGTGTGCCATTACACTGCATTTCTTTTATATTGAGATGCTAAAATTACATTGCTAAGTTATAAGTAGTTTACATAATCCCAGAATGCAACATGGGAAAGCTTTCAAAATAAAAATGAATAATAAGATCAACATTTATTGGTTTTTTCCTCTTACATTGCCACTGAAAATTCTCATTGGTGTGGCTTCATATGAATAGTTCTCCAGAAGTAAATTATGAACAAAATTCAAAGCTGCTATAAATTAAATGTGCTTTTTTCCTGCTTTGGTGTACAAGACTTTCCATTAAGCTAGCCCCATATAATATACCTTGGATGTGTTCAAGAAAGCCCTGTAAATTATAGTAAGTATTTAAAATGGTAAGTAGACATTGAAAAAGGCCACATTAGGATTAATGAATGAAAGGGTTGATACTGAAAATGCACTTGTAAATAAATAACATGAAAAGTAAAGATGACACACTGTTAGGTTAGAGTTACAAGTGGGAGTATGATGATAAATCACACGGCTGTTTGTCAGAGCTTCATATGTGGGTGCACATATTCCTTAGTCCCTTTCTTCTCTTCTTCCTGAACAAAACCTCTCCCTTCCCTTGCCCCACTCACTGCTCCTCCTGGAGGCTGATGGAACTTGTCTTTGTTTTCAGCACTGACTTTCAGTGCTGGACTGTGGAGTTACCTTCCTATTGGAAGCAAAGCATGCCTCTCATGGGTTTGGCTGGGCAAGAGCAGTTTTTCAGACCTTCTTTATATATGGTAATAAGATTTTTCTTTTTCTTCTTTTATTTATGGTAATAAATGCATATTGCTGACAACGGGTGTCTGCCAGGGGTGCGGCTGAGCCTGGATTCACTGCTGCTGTGTTGGGTACAGGGGTGTTTTACTCTCTTAGAATCTCCTAGCACACTGTCTTAGGATGGGAGCTGGTAGCAAGAGAGAAGTGGAGGAAAGCTGAGGATGACATGCAGTGTGGTGTGGGGGGTGCAGGACTTTCAGTCTGATGCAGCTGGTGGAGGGGAAAGCATATTCCTCCCTAAACACACTCCATGAGTCCTGGGTTTAACATATGCTGGCTGTGACACGGCACAGGTGGGGTTGTAGCAGTGGTGCCATGAGCATGGTCTGAGGTCGGGTCATAGTGGAAATTGTTATTGAAACCTTGGGTTAAGCAAGTACTCAGAATACGCTCCAAACCTCCAAAACCCAAAGAGGAAAAAGCTTTCCTCCTAGGCAAGATTTTTGCATGTTTTCATTCCACCAGCCATAAAGGCCTTATATACTGATTGCAGGTACTGGCATCATCATATCTTGTATATCATGTCATCATCAGTGGGAGCAGTTCTGTGCAGCCTGTTCTGGCTCACTGCTGAAACAGCTCACAGACTGATCCAAAAGCGTGGAGTAAAAATGAAATGGGGGTGCTATGAGACCAGAAAACATTTGTGCATCAGTACTGACAGATCATCTAGGCTAAGGAAAGCATCTGTCTAATTGCATTAGGGTTTGCATGTCTGAGAGAGCATTTATAGAGTGAGTAGGCCTTGTGTAGCTGGGATAGGAAAGTCCATATTCAGGTTACTTCTACTTAGAAGAGATGTGATGTGGTTGCATGCAACCAGGTTCTGGCTTCTAGTAACATGAAGCAAGTCCAAAATGTGGCATCTTTAAAAGAACTACTCTGGTTTCAGAGCAGTGCACGACAGGACCAAGCTGTGGCATGTACATTACATGAAGTGATGGGTGGGTACATTTTTATAACCCGATTTTACTTCCCTCCATAGTATTCAATTTTATCCACATAGGTCCATTGAGAAAACAAGGTTCTGCACTCACTGAAGTGTTTATGGGCCCATACAGCCAAAGGAATACCCTTTATGTGCCTGTGGCACTTTGAATATCTTTGAATGGGAAGGAATCTTTGTGGGCAAGAATAAATTCACATAGTTTTTGGTCTGCCATGCAAGGAAGGGCAGAGTGGCAGTCAGTGCCACCTAAATCTTTGCCAGACCCCAGGGAAGGATTTAAGTTCAGGTTCCCTATTTGAGTAAGCTCTAGGAACAAATGGTAACATAAAGGTTAGTAGAAGATTATAAATAGGATAATAAATGGAGAAGGAAGGATTATACTACCACATTAGAAATCATCTGAAAGGAAGGTAGAAACTCTCATGCTTTGCAATAATTTTTGAGTGCCCAGATTGATGGTAATCTCTCTGTGTTATTTCTTATAGAGATATATGTTTTGAAATATTTTTTTAAAAGAGCTTTTTTAAATTATTAGAGCTACAAATAGAGTAGAGCACCAAAACTCTAATAGGCTGAAGTAGAATGTTAATGGTGTAGGTATAAATATTTGCTGTGGAGATGTGTCTAAGTACACCCAATCAGCTGGAAGAGGAAAAGAACATGTTTCTCATGTGGCCAGTATTAGCTAAGTAATTTGGCTTTTATTTTTTAATACTCCTGATTAACTGTTTGATGAAAAATACTCTGTCAGATAAACTCAGTTAATTGGTAAAGGGGAAGAAACCACAGTCCATCCATAGACTGCACACAGAAAGAGGTAAATTAGTCCATTTGCTTTGAACTCTTCATTCAGCTCAGTGCAGTTCATAAAACAGAAAAGTCAAATAGTGTCTAGTAAAAGAAGGGCTTAGGAGTTGAGATGGTGGAAAGGGAGTAACGATCTCTGCTCTTTGTATGCCTCTGTAAGCAGAGTCTGCAAGTGCCTCACAGCCCTTAGTTTTGCACTCTGTGGCGTAGACACAGTGCAAAGTACACAGTCTAACAAGCAGGTGCAAGAGCAAAATTACCAGCATGCCCAAGATGATGAGAACCACTTAGAGCTGTCCTGATTAGAGACACTTCCCCTGTGGAAAACAAAATTTAAAAAAATGGAAAAATGCAGTTTTCAAGTAGAGCAGTGCTTTTTGCAGCCATGCCATGTTAACTTAAGTGTTCAGGGCTAGTTTAGCTGTCTGTGCACACCACTGCAATTGAGTTATGCAGAGATGTCCTGCCACATTCCCAGCACTTCAGTATCTATAAATGAGAATCTGAAGAGCTATATGACTTCCATGTGTTTGCAGTCAAACCATGATGGATCAAGGAACATCTCCTCTGCCTCTGGGTTGCAATCCTTCCCCTTTGGATACATCTAGTGTGAAACTTGAAGGTGAAAGTTGTGTTCAGCTACCTAAAGCTAATGTGGGTGATCATAGGTGTGCTGTGACCATATCCTTTCCTTCTGTTGGGCAGCTAAATGCGGTGCTCTTTCAAATGAGCTGCCAGTGAGTGTTGTGGTATTGGCAAAGGTGACATTGGGTGAGAAATTGACAGCGGCAGTGTCTGAGAAAGCAAAGTTAAGCAAACAGAACTAGTATAATGAGCAAGAAGGTCATGGGATGGTCCAGGAAGTGCTAACCATGACCACAGACAGAACTGCAAAGTGGCTAAGGAGTGCTGACACTGGTGCCACTGAAGGTAGAGGAAGATGCAGACAACAGGAGCCTGGGTTCTCATCAATAAGCCAGTCACAATATCACTGCCTGTGATAGAGGAGGAGATAAATAAGAAGGCAAGAAAGGGCAGCAAAGGGGAGAACTGCAACTGCAGCAGAGAGGGCACAGAAGATTTCCAAAGGACATTCTTCATTAGGTGGACTTCCACACTCATTTTTACCTTAGCCTGATTGAGAAGTCCTGCAAGGAAGTGCTCATCACAACCTGTCACATGTTTGAACTGGGCAGCCAGACTACTGACTGCTTTCAAAACACATCTGAAATGCTGGGAAGCCCCAGGGGGCTGCCAGGTTGCACTGATGAGAAAGATATTTGAAGAGGAGCAGCTTTGGCTCTAAGGTCTCAGGGCATAGGAGACACAGTGGTGAGGATGGCCTCCTTCCGCTGCCTCATTCCCTGTAGTGTTTTTGGCACGCGATACTGACAAATTTGGTTATGATGGTAACACTTTAGTGGTTTTGTAAGTCACTAAGCAATCTCCAGGAAGTGGAGGTTAGCTTCATATCTGTGGTTTAAAAAGGTTTCATTATATTTTAAGGGAATGTTTGTTTCATTTTGTGAACCAGAGAGCTTTTTACCTGTTTCTCCCAGTCTCAGGCTTTCAGACTAGGAGTAGTTTAGCAATCGGGAAATTACTAGCATCATCCTAATTTTAGTATTGTTCATGCATTGCAAAGCAACTCTCTACATAACAAAACCAACATGTTTGAGCAATATTGGTGCAATATGTCAGACATGTAGCAATATTCTCTGTGATTATCACCCCATACAATTTTCAAAGCACTGATGGATTGTGACAGATCCTCCTCTGAAATAACTCAGAATAGTTTATGAAATCAGTGGAAGTATATCAGCTTACACCAGCTAAGGATCTGGGCTACATTTCAAGCGCTATACTAATACCTTTTCATGATGGAAGCAAGTACCTGAGATGAACTGAGAGTTAACCTCTCTAGGTGCACTTTCTATTTTTCTTGTGAGAAACATTAGATATGTTTCAAACCCACTTAAACAAAGAGATGCAGCCACTGAGTATTGAAAATGAATAACAAGTCTTGCAAAGACTAGTATAAATATCTTGCAGTTATAGAATGGTTAGAGTTGGAAGGGGCTTTAAGGATCATCTAGTTCCAACTCCCTTGCCACAGGCAAGGATTAGGGAGTCCAGGGACGGTTACTGAATTTTTGAACTGGTAAGTGAAAAGATTCTTAGAAATGATGCAACAGAAAGCAGGCTGCACTTGCTACTTTCTTTTTCATAGAAGCAATTGCTTTTACCTATATGTACATCTCCAGTGGTACCTACAAAAAAACTCACAAAGGTTTTGTAATAGGTGTTTATAATCACAGAGAAATCGTAGTAACATGGGATCTATTACAATACCATCAGTGCTGTTTAAGCTTTACTGTGAAGGACCACCATTTTCTGTGTGTGAATAGTGGAGTGTGGGGATTAGCAAAGTGTGAATTGGTGCAGTTCTGCTGACTGGCTAAAAAGATACACATCCATTTTCTTTGTCATTTAGAGGTGAAGAGGAGTTAATTCAGAAAAGACCAAGTTACTGACACTTTTAATAATAAAGTAACACTTCAGAATGGTGGTGCAATGTGAATGATTTGTAATGACCAGTATAGCAATGTGAAGGAGATATGTCATGGGCTTCTCCGTTGTTAATGTGTCTGAGGCTGTTCAGCAGTTATCATCCTTTAGGAGCTTTTCTAGTAATTCCTTTCCATTCATACATATGTCTTTTTCAAATCTTCCCCTCCCCAAAATGTTATTTAAAAAGACCACACAGAAAAACTGATCTACATTTCACAAATATCTGGTGGGAAATAGTCATGTAAATTTTGAATTACTGAATGCACAAAAGAAGGAGGCCACCGCCTAAGAAATGGATGACAGCATCTGAAAGTGGTTCCAGCATTTTAAAAGCAATTATGGGGGGTAGATTTATGCACAAAACCTGCTCTGTACATTAACTAAATTTGTGGGTTTAATCACTGGGAAGAGAAAACCAGCTATGAAATACTCAAAGTAACAGGTCATTGTAGATATTCCCCTGAGGACATAATTTGTGTTAGTGTGTATAGGCAGAACTGCACATATGTGTTGCAGAAGTGACAAAGGAAAAAGTCAGTGAACATCCTCAAAAAGCAAATACAGGAGAATGCTGGAATATGTGGCTTCCTGAATAAAGAAAATAAAGCTGTGACTATGTGAAGATTTCTTAGTATGGGAATGGCAAAGGAGTAATGCATTCTTCACTCCAATGGAAATTAATGGAGCATGCATTCCTCATTCTCAGTCTATTTGAGGCTGCAACAGGGGATATCACATCTGGCAAAACTACTTTGAGTCATGTTATACCACTTATAACATCATCTCGACCTTAGGAAACAGCTTTCTGAAAATAAGGAATGCTGTACAGTACCTGACATTAGCCCTGTTGAAAGGTACTGATAAGTTGCAGAGGCCTAAGATATTAAGGACCACATTTACATGGAATTTTCCTGCACTTTATTACAGTCAATTCCCTGGTTTTGCAATTTTAAATGCCCTTTTCCCTTAAGTGCCTTCCCCAGGGTGAGTAGGGGGTGCTCATTTGTGAAAGGGAACCAAATCAAGAAAGGAGAGCATCTGGGACAACAACAGAAGAACACTGCGTACCCAGAAACATTTCAAAATCTGGTATAAATTGAGAGCATTCATTATTAATAGAAATACTATTTTCAAACTATATCTCACTTTCATCTCTGAGGATTTCACATGCTATAGTCCTGATCCTGTGTTTGTAGCCCTAACTCCCACAGTTAGCTTCATCAGATTTGATGGAATTAGTGGTGTGAAGAGGATGCACATTTTATCAAGCTTTGCAGAACTTGGCCATTGACACAAACAGCTTCTTAGAAACTTAACTACTGCTGGGATGGAAGGCACTGTCCTCTAGATTTTTCCTTATATTATGCAACTACCTTGCAGGAGGGAGCTGTTTTGGCAGTGGATGGTGAGTTTTTTTCAAAAGCACCTTAGGACTAGTACAGCATTCAGAGAGAAGAGCCTTGGATTGTTGGTATCCATGGGTGAGTGGCTTGCATGCAGCATTGCATTGCACATACAGGGTTCACATTTACATCCTTGTCCCTGCTCTAGGACAAGTGTGAAATGGCAACATCGTGATGTCTAGGAATACTGAAATAAAATGCTTTGCACATCAAGGTTCACATTTACATCTTTGTCCTTGCTCTAGAACAAGTGTGAAATGGCAACATCGTGACGCCTGCGAATATCTGATATAAAATGAACTGAGTCCCATAGTCCAGGAGGTGGTCACCAAGCTGATGGGCGATAAGGAAATACAAAAGAGGGGAGAAAAGTCTGAATGTTTTAAAATCTCCTACTGGAGCACACTGGTGTAAGTGTGATGGATAGGTTCAGTATTGGCCTTCAAACCAGAGTGTGATTTTGAGTCAAAATATCAAATCTGTGTACCCCTATGGATGGGGGCCTTTTAAACCAAAATCTCTATGCAAATATTTTCATTTGGTATTGTCTGCAATCTGGCATCAGCTAACTTAACCTCCTCAGCAGTGTGATCATAAACTAATGCAGAAACTTGTATTGTGAGTGTGTAGGGGAGAGTGTGTGTAGGAGTATAAGGATTACCAAATCCTTTGTTCAGGGGTCAGTAGATTAGTGGCTGAGATAGATAGTTGTATAGTAGCATGGGATTTGCTACCCAAAGTAAACTTATGCCCTTATTAAAAATGTACAGGGATGTCAATTTCTGATATACAATCACAAGGTGAGATTTTTTTTTTATGCTTATTTTTTTCCAACATTGGTTATAAAAAGTCCCTGGTGTCCTGTCCTGCACCCATGACTATAAAAATATTTAACATCACAGAATGGATATATGGCCACACAGACACATATTTTGATTTATGTTATACTATTGGTTTAGGCACACATTTGAAGGCAAGGTTTTTGGCTGACAACAGCATCACAATAGCAGTCTTCCAGCCATATATTATAGTGATGACCCCTGAAAATTATCAGGGTTTAATACAAGGCTATAATATAGGGTTTCTGAAAACTCTACATAAGCAATAGACAACATAAAAAGTCATATTACTATTTATGTGCCATCAAATCACATTTGGAGGGATTTGACCACATAAATACTGAAATGACTTTTTGGGAATATGGAAATTCAAGAAAAATGTTTCAAATAGAAACAATAATTTACAGAAAAAAAAAATAAAAAAAAATGCAACCATGTCGTGAAAATAGGAAAGGGAGGCAAAAAGAGAAAGGAAGATGTCTTGGAATCTTTTCCATTTCCTTATGTGTAAGATTTTATTTTTTTAACACAGCCAATCAAAGATGCATCCTGTCATGTCATATCATTATTACCTATATTTATTGTATTATATTGAGAGATACGTGGGAGTTGACTGATATCTATATTGTCAGCTGTTTGCCAGCTGTTTGCTCCTGGGATGAGCGGGGTGAATTCTAGCTTCTCAGAACCATCAAAATAATCAGCATCATTTCCCTTTGTTCTTTCTTTGCTTCACAAAAATGTTCTGCGGGTAGAAAAACTTCCCAGTCCCAGAATCTCACCCTCAAGATTTTCTTGAATTGGCTACAAATACCCATCAGTATTTATTTGGTTCTCATTTTTTGTTGATGCCAATAAAAACTGTGAAGTATGCAAGGATAATAATTATGGCAATTATGGAAAAAAAAGATATCAGTAGATGAGCTGTTGCTTTGCCACAGGTTCCTTCCGTAGGACAGCACGGCATTGCACTGCTGCAGGTGCAGCCCAAGGTGTGTGTCATGAACGTAAACTCCTTCGTGGGAAGAGAGCAAAGTAGACTAAAGTTTGCCCCCAGTGACTGTAATACACAAGCCAAACGTATTCAGAAGCAGAATAAAATTGCTACAGATGTCAGCAATTATTACTCAAAGTTCTGGGGAGTTGAGGGTGAAGAAGGAGTTGTTATACTCCCTGCGCTCTGACTGGTATCTGATGAAGGAATTTCGCTCCTGTAGTCCTAATTCAGTGAGTGCTTAACATATGCCTTGCTTTAAACATGTAAGCACCACTACCAACTTAAAAGTGAATTTACCTTAAGGGTTGTGAGTAGGGACTATCCATTTGCCTAAAGTTTACCACATGCCTAAGTGCTTTGCTAAAGAGATGGTCAATATTCTTAGATTATTTTTAAGAAAAAAAGGGGTTTATTATGAGATAGTTATAAATACTAGATTCTTGGAAGATTAAAGGATTGAGGAGACTTTATATGTCACTGTTGTGCATGCACAGCTCCCTTTGAAGTCAATGGAACTTGTGTTTGCAAAAAGGCAGAGATATATTGCAGCAGAAGTTCATAATATTGTTGCTTAGGAGTCCAAAGGATCAGGGGATATCTAGAATGAGTACATGAACATTAAAAGGCTTGAATGCTTTGATGTGCCCCTTTCTTTCTTCCTTTCTTTCATTCTTCCTTTCTTTCATTCTTCCTTTTTTTTTTTTTTCTCAGAAAACAACCTGGAACCACCTTTTTCACCTTGATGTTACTGTTAAAATCTACTTGCAGGAAAATTTGTTTCCCTGAGAGTAAAGCAGAACAGAAGAGAGCTGCTTGGAAAAGTTGAAGGGAACCGTGGGCATATAGAAGGGAGCAAGAGGCAACCTAGAGGCAAGAGGCGATGTTGCTCAAAACAGGGTGCTGAGCTCTTGATCATAAAAGAGAAGTAACAGGAAACAGAATGATTAAATGTCAGGGGAAGGTGGACAAACTATCCATAAGAGCAGCACATCAGAATCTACCTCTGGGAAATCTGTTGAATCAGGAAAGACGTGATTATTTTGCACCTTGGATTATTTGTGTGTGCACAAGCAAGAAAACTATATAGCTATTTACTTGCTTGCTGAAAGAAAACAATTAACTAGCGTTTTTAGTGATGCTCTTAAAAGAGAACATTATTTTCATTTTGCAAAATGTTGCTCTTATTTATTGACTTTATTTTGGAAACCTGCAAATGTTGGATTTCTCTTTAGATTATGGAAAGGCTTAAAGCTTGTAATGATTCTTTCTCTCCATATAAGCTACATCAAGGAAAGCGCTGAGCAAAGAACGAGGGGTGCGTAGTGCTCTCCTGCATTGCCTAGCATTGCTATAAAATTGCACCTTTCATGAGCTGGGATAAAGTCTGTGAAGCTGAGCTATTCAATTTCTGGTAACAATAGCATAATATTAATCACTTATGAAAAGTTTTGGTCATTTGGCTTTTTTCCTCATTTTCTACCAACCTTTTAAAAGTCCTGTTTAGCCCTTGCTGGTCTTTCTCTTACAAATGACATCAGCAGCTGCATCTTGGTTTGGAAGTCTCTGTGTGTGGAAAGGGAAAGAAGAGGGGTGACAGGCTCTAGCCAACATACTTCACAAAACGACTGCTAGCTCACCACATTGCACTCTTCTTTTTCTGCTAATTACAGGAAAAGTGATTTATTAATATTTGTGTAGTGGTAACTTCTCAGCTCACCCACAGCCTTTTCTAATCCAGCCAATTATTTTCAGTATTACTTTTAAGCTCTGACTTTAATTAATGGGGTGCAGAAGTTTAAAGCATATGGGGTTGCTTTTCTTAAGTCTGAGAACAGGCAGAGTTTAAAAACCCTGCAGATACACTTCTCAATACTGCATTTAAATTCTTTTTCTGAAAATGCTACATATAAGTTGTCACATTTTCTTCAGCTTGACATGAAATTCTATGACGTGTCACATCAAATAGCAACAATCATGAAATTTTTAGGGATGTGTCAGTTTTGAGATACATACTTTCTTGCTTTGATCCATCCTGGATCAACTGGAAAGTAAAATAATCACTTCCATTCCTCACTATTTTTTAATAAAAACATACGATAATATATATATTAAAATTTTTTCAAAGTATTTGTTCTGAAGCCCCTTTAAACAGAAAATTTTGTTTTTTGCTAAAATCTGCTGCAAAACCAATGCTTGAGTTGCAGTGGTGTTTTTTGCTTGCTCTATAGCACAGCTTCAAAGGTGTCATTATTTATGGGATGCCCATGGTCGTATCTGGACAGCTTGGTCTTCCCACTCTGGAGCGTGATTTGAACCCCGTGGAGTCAGGGATGAGAGCAGACTCTCGGTGCTTTATAGTCCGGGCCTATCCACAGATTCTGTCCACAGGTCTGTCTGTCACAGATTCTGTTTTATAGAATAAAACTTCAGGTGCCTTTTTAAGTGACCAAAGACATAACCTCCCAGAAAGCCTCACTCCCTGTGCTCCCTTTAGCAACAGGTGGAGTGTGCAGACTTCTCTGGGGTTTCACAAGGAAGCCAAGCAGCTACAGCACTGCCTCTGCCTCCTGGGAGACATTGGTGAATGGAGTGGGAAGCAAACCCTGGTGCCCTGGTGCCCCCGTGCTGTCCCCTCTGATCCCTCTTGGAGGGTCTTTCATTTCAGGCTCTCATTGCAGCCATGGTGGGTGTCAGCACACGTCTGCCGGGGGCTGGAGCACAGCTGCATGACAGGAGGGCTCGCAGACCTGCCGCACCATCCACGAGCGATTCATCAGCTGGACGGCTACTGCTGGGTGGAATTCCTCCCTGGCGGGATGAACCTACAGTGACTCTTCTCAGGGGCCGGGGGTGTCCCCCTCCTGTGTAGGCAGGGCCATCACTCAGCCCAGGGCTGAACTTTCCCTCACCTCCTGACCCCCTCCTCAACTCCCTCATACACACCAAGGCGTGAAATGGGACTCTGCAGGGACCAGAGGCCTCGTAACCTGCCTCTGCTCCACTTCCAGCTCCACACTGGATGCCAGGCTCCCTGCCGGGCCTGGAAGAAGGCTGCTCTTGGCCTCACAGCATCATCTTGGCCTCCCCTCACCTACAGCACCCAGCCAAGGAAGCTCGCCTGCAGAGCCCCAGTGGGAATGTTGTCACATGCCGGAGGATGCAATCGTCTTTTATGAGTTCATTCTTTTTATCACCTTCTAGCATGGATCCTCCCGGGGGCTCTGCCCTGCAGATCCCATTGCTGCTCTGAGCCCAGCCCTGGAGGCATAAACTGAAAGAAAACTGTGGAGTCACTGGGCCCTTTTCTGGTGTCAGAAGCGGATGTCCCCTCAATTTTGGAGGAGTCAGCAGTGTCTTTTACTTAATGGCTTTGGAAGCCACCGCCATGGTGGGGGATCATGCTGACATCCTAGGGATGTGTGACAAGGGGTGCAGAGGGCGCGAGTTCCTGTTTCTGAATCATCTGGTCTGTGCTGTGATGGGGGAAGTGTTAAGGAAACAGAAGCCAAGGACACCAGCTGAACCTTTGTGCTTTTTGTGCCTTCTCTTCTTTCTTTTTTCTTTTCTTTTTTTCCACAGCTTTCAGCTGCTTGCCTGCTGGGTCCTCAGGGAATAACATGCTCTGGCAACTTATTAAAGTGTCTCTAGGCAGAGCCTAACACTGCTATATGAGGGAATTACTTAAGGAGTTACTCAGGTCCAGGTGGCTCTTTGGGAACTTGTATCAAGAACTTACATCACCTGCTTTCTCTAGTAGTTATATTTAGGTCCCTTCGTTTGGTTCATTTGTCCTTTTATCAGAACATAATTTAACCACTGGTCACCGGAGACAAAGAGAAGCCTAAATAGTCTTCAGAGTGCACCGGGGAAACCCTGCTGAGGAGAGTTAAGAAGCACAGTTTTCTTCTGAAAACCAGCATCCTTTCACAGTGCCTACAGTAGCTTCTGCTGCCCAGGACTGGATAAAGGAACTGCTACATAGGAGAAAAAAAAGCAGAAGGTACCCTGGCAAGAAATATCAGGAAGATCAAGAAAAAGGCAAAGAACAGGTATTCGCTCATATACGAGAAAAAGGCAAAACTTCTGTTTTTTTGATATTCACTCCTTGGGTATGTTTACCACTGCCTTCACAAACTGGGATAGGAGGGATGATGAGAGTGGTGCAAGTATGCAGCCTCAGAATCCTGTGTTCCCGACCACCAAGATGAGCACTCAGATATTCTGACACTGTTGTTGGAGGTTGGGGGAGCTGGTTAGAATCAGGAAAGTAGGATGTGAAGGGACGTAGTTCTTGTTAACGCCTGAGAGTGTGCAATTCCAAGGGCTCATGGAGTTCATGCTCTATACAAAAGCAGCTTTGAGTTTGTATTGCAATGGTTCAGTGCTTTGTCTCTTTTTGTAAAAATACAGTGAGAAATATAAAGTACATTAAGTACATTGGGACTCTGACTCCTGGGGACAGCGTGTGTTTGGACAGGTGACGGAGGTACCTCTTTCTGTCCTGTGTCATTTTCCATAGAAATCAGCTAGGGTTTACAGTGAAGCATTTGAAGGCAAACCCAAATTGGTGATGGCTGCAGTGAGAAGTCCGCCCTGTAAACTGCAGTTGTCTGGGAGCTGATCGATAAGCAGCTTAAACATCTGGACACTGGGAGCAGTGTAGACAGCTGAAGATGCCAAACTTTACAGCTCGTCCTGAGGTAAAGCTGGGCCAGATCATCAGTCAGCATCCTTACAGTTCTTAGGCCTTCAGATTTTAAAGAGGCTAGGCTGACCTATGAATTCAAATAGTAAGAACAGGTGTGTTTTATGACTTGTTCAGATGAATAATAACTCAGAGGGTTTAAATGTTTGAAGACTTCTCTGCTCATACCTTCTAACATGTAGAGTGGGATGTTTCGTAGCAGTTTTGCTTTTCCCATTCATACTAGCGAATTAAAAGCAATGAGTGCAACAGGTTCCTGTAAGTTATTCAGTTATGCTGCTGATTTTTTCAAGGAATCTGTATGCATTGTACAAACTTGACAGCTAAGGCTGTGTGATGCTGTAGGCCAGTAGCCTTTCAACTCAGAAAACCTATATTCACTTTTGAAGATGAGTTGTTCACAGCAGTGTGCTGGATTTATTTCTCTCCCAGAGAATCTTTATGTACATTACAGAACACATTGCAAAATTTAGCACAAAGAGTAGTCTCTTATCAGCAGAAGCAGGGAGACTTTAACAAGTGTATCTGGGACAGACTGAGACTCAATGAAAGACTTTCCAAGAATTCAATGGGTTGAAGAATTTTGAGGGCTTTCATAACCTGTATCTGAAATTCAGTCAAGCCAGAAACTAGGGCAATGTGAGACACTCAAAGTAAGACCCTGCTGTGGCAGTTCCTGCATAGTGTACAGCACAGGTCACCAGGATTCATTGTACGCCCCTCTGTGCCTGGCTAAGGGAATTCCAGCATGAAGCATAATTCTCCCTCTGGAGCAGAAGTCAGCCCCTTAAGTGCTCACCTGCTTCATTACACAGGATTAAGAAAGAGGTGTTATGAACAGAGAATGAGCATATATATTTAATTGCAGGGTTGATTTTAGAATTGAGGGTTAAGCTACATGTTTCTTTCTCTGCCATAAGGTAAAATTGGTGGCTATAGACTACCTCTGTCATCCTAGCCCTAATCCCTGTCTGCTCAGCTCTTTCTGTCTTGGTTGTCTGTGTGCAGTAATCTTTCCTTCTGTGTCTCACGAGCCGTCCTGAGGAGAGCACAACCTAGAGCATCTCCAGAATATCCTCCTTACAGGCACTGTCAAGAATGTAATGGTCTGACTCTGGGTGTACCAGAGCCCGTTCTCAATAACCTGTGCTGAAAGCTCTATTCCATTTAGTCTGTTTAGTGATGAGAATCAATAGATATTCATGATCCTGACATAGTTCAGCAGGATCAGTCACGTTTTTACAGTGGGCATTTGCAAAGACACCTTCATGTATCATGATTATAGCACTTCATCAGTGTGATATTGATGTGGTACACACAGTAAAGTGGGTATCAATACTGAGAATGTCTTGAGTGACATGGGACTGATCATCATCCTGGTGTGAATAGGTACTGTCTCACAAATATATGCATAATGTACCATAAGCATTGGTTATTTGTCAATCTAGTGGCCTGGAAGACATGGTTCCTAAACCAGATTAAAATAATCCTTTGGAGACAGATCTAGGAAAAAAAAAAAATATGATTGTTTTGGTTGACGCCACTCAAGCCCATTTCCATTCTTGGGCCCTCTTGGGGAAGTTAGATTAAACCAGGGGAAATATTTTGCATAAAATTTCTTTTCATGGAGTAACGAATGAAATGATATTGCGCAAGCTACAGTGCATCACTTGCACTGGTGAAATTACATCTGATGGATTTCACAAAACTGACCTTCCCTCTTCCTCGTTTTCCTGGAAATACCTACCTTTTTTTCCAGGAAATACCTGTCTTTTTCCATGTGTAAACTCTGCTGCTTCATTGTGATCTCCTGTAATCAATGCCTCCTTATTATCGGGTAAAGAGCAAGCAGAGTGATGCTGCCTTTTCCCTTCTTCAGCTACTATCAAAACAGTGCAAAAATCCCAGTCACAAACTCAAGAGTCTTTTGACAGCAGCAATTAAGCAACTTAATTAATGAGTGAATAAAAATGATAATATTTACTGAATGGGAGCATCCTGTTTTGCATTTTTATTCAAACCGTGCACCTGAAGAATACCACTGAGTATACTACCTCCTCCCCTTCTGCTTGCAAGCTCTTTTCTTTTTTTTTTAACCATACTATTTTGACTTTGCAGGCACCCAAAAGCTATTGCATGTGTAGGCACAGGCACAATGAATGCTGGAGCATTAGAAGTCCTTTCCAGCCAGCTGAGGGGAACATGCTGCTATTTTTGCAGTGATTCTTCCGACTCTTAAAACTTGGCTTATATTTAGGGGACAGTTTCCATGGTGCGTTTGTAAGCCTGAACTTTACATCAAAGCAGGTGATTAATTACTGATAAATGGTTAATAAAACACTAATGCATTTTGCAATTAACAAACCTTAGAATGGCAGTTCTCTCCACCCACTTTCTTGACATCTTTCACATACATGTATACAGACTTGTATTCTCCCATGTTCTTTATTTGCCTGTTAATCTGCACAACCTCTATATATCACATGACTGCATATAAATATATATTTTAGTCTGCATGGATTTTCTCAATGGAATGTATAACCCATCTCAAGTACAAGTAAAGCCCCATACATAATTATTCTGGAATGACAGACAGTGAAATCCTTAGCTATTATTTTTGACGACCCTGTCATGGATGCCAGGCATATATTGTGGTAAGAGCCAGAGAAACTTGGGAAAACCCACCTGGGGAGCAAACTCCTTTTTTCTTTATGGAAAGGTTCCCCAAGTGACAGGCCTGCAATCCTGGGTGAGCTTAATTAAAGCCAATAGAGAAAACTAAAGCATTCAAAGTTGCTGCCTTTGGGCCTTCCCCACTCTTCTTTTTCTTCATTTGCTGACACTTTTAAGGGGAAAGTGCATTTTAAATTTCTTATTTGGGGCTTGGAGCTCAGTTCGTCACATTCCCCTTCTGTTCTGTATCCCACATTAAATCTCTCTGACACATCAAAGTGTTGTTTCTCATGATTTATGGCTGACTACTGCAGGTGCACTGGGCCTCCTGTGAGGTGCTGAATGTCCTCTTTGACATCAGTATTAATGAATGTATGAAATTTTGGCATAAAATCCAGGTAAGGGATATTACCTAAGATTACAGATAGGTAAACTGAGGCACACAATAGAAGAGCAGTGAAGCCAAAAGACGAATTTAACCTTACCTGGTTCCCAGAGCTCTGCAGTATTTACTAAGCCTCTTGTAGGATAAGGTCTACCTGTTTTACTCCTTGGGTTTTTCCAAAATCTGCCTAACCAGGCCTTGTGTCCCCATTCCCACCTCACTCTTTCTCCTCACCTGCCACAGTTCCTCACAGGCCAGAGACATGAAGAAGCAGCAGAGCTGGGAGGATGAATCAAAAATGCCTTTGTGTAACAGGAACTTGACCATCTGCTGCACCTGTTATTTCAATCCCTTGTCTGTTTTGAATCATACACTTTCAAATGTCACAATCACCTCCAGGCCTGAAGTTTGGATTAGTTCTTGAGCTTGTAATGCTTGCTTCTGAAATGAATGGCAAAATGCCTGCTGACTTCAGCGTGAGAAGGGCTCATCCACTGGTAGCTGCAATTACCTTCATTCAGACTCCATCTTCCCTGGCAGAATTCACTGGAAGTGGTGTCAGTACCTGCCCTGAGACAGGAGCTGGGGCATTTGTGACAAACTACCCTTGGGGTTTGCATTTGGAATAAAATCCTCATTCACCAGCCTCTGGTAATGAGGTGGACATATGACTTAAGAATGAAGGCATTTTTATTAGTGTCTAATGCCTGACATACTAAATGAGGTTTGTGGATTACAAAAACACTTTAAACATTCAAGTGGTCAAAATCCCTGGTGAGAAGGATGAGTGTCAAACTCCCCAGTTCTGACTGCGGGTTCTATAGCACTTACATTACTGACTACATGCTAACCTATTCTCTTTGTACATTTATTTTAAGGGAAATGGCATAGTAGGATGGTAGTAATTACATATTCTTTCCTTCACAGCACACAGAAACATAAGACATATGCTGTGTCAATAGCAGAGGGAAGTCAAAGTTCAGTAAGCATAGGTCACTGGGGTTAAAAACAGCTGCTGGACTTTCACATGGAGCTAGAAGGGACTGAGGTGAGGAGATACACTCAACTTCATAGCAGTAAGGGCTCTGTGCAGAATATTACCCTGATCTGAGTTCTGCAAACAACCTTTCCCATTCTGTTTTGGGCTTGTCGGGTATATAAATCTGGCAGATCTAGTTCCAATCTGTTTCTGTTTCAAACTGTGTCAGAGCAAGCCTCTCCTCCTTTCCTTATTCCTCCTAACCACACTCCTTTGGCAAACAGCTTTACTTCCCTCCTGGAGGAAGGATATCAACGTTGAAAAGGTTAAGTGTGCTGCCTTATGAGTTGGGATCTTGTGAAATTTATACTCATTAGCTTCTCTGGGTGGCCATAAGGAATTTAATTAATATCATTGACATGGGTGGTTGTAAGTGATATTGTGGCTTCAAAATGCCCATTGCTGAGAGAGACAGAGATTGCACCTGTGAAGAGTGACAGCTTTCAGGAGTACACAGAGGCTTTGTACTCTGTCTTGCAAGAAGAAAGACAGCTCTGGTTGCCACCTTCTTCCTGTGGGAAAAAAGGAAGAAAAAAAGTCAGCCTTTTTGCAGGTAGCCTTACTCATGACAGTAACATCACGTCTGTTTCTGCCCTTGTCAACACATCTCACTGTCCACAATCACTCATCATCTCCAGACAGACAGCACTGGAGGAGATCATCAATTGCCAATGCAATTCAGCAGATACACTTCATAAATTTTAATTACATTCCCACTGAAAATGAATGGTCAGAAAATATAAAACATCTGCCATCCAGATCATTTACATTTTTTGTACAATAAATCATCAGAAACATCCAAAACAATGGATTAAATCATGTGGAGTGTGATAGGTCAAGAAAGAAGGAACGGCACCCATTGTGTGATTGCTGTTTGGACCAAAGCCATTACATGGTGTACAGTATCAAGGAAAATAAAAACATTAAAAAATAGTAACCATTTGGACTTGTTCTCATAAATAAAAGATCCCAGGTCTCAGATAGACCCTGCTAATGGATCTATTGCTGTGTCTATGAAAAATGCGGGATTGTTTAAGTAAAGAATATTTAGTTAATTAAGATGGAGGAAAATGAGTATTTATCAATTGAATGGCAGGGCTATTTAGCTTGTAAATAGAATAAAGAAGTGATGTCAATGGAAAATAATCCGTTAATCAGATTTAACTAACATCATGACTGTTAAAATACCTCAGTATGTGTTTTCTTCAGTAGACTGGCACAAAATCCTAGTGTGAGATCACTGTATGTCCAAACTACTTATTTTACTGGGAGAAGCATCAGACTACAGACTTAGCAAGCCAGGTTTAGGAACCAAAAGGGATCTATTAGAATCTCTCAGCCTGTGTTTGGCAAGGGAGCCAGCCCTGGTGGATATGGGTGCGGCAATGCTCACTGAACCCTGTCCCAGGAGGTAAGAGAACTGCATTCAGTTCCTCTTCTCCTTCCAGCAACTGAACTGCTGGAGAAATGGGCTGAGGCAACAGGGCCATGTATCCTTCCACAGAGGGTTTAGACGCAATGCAGCCAGAGCCACAGCTGCAAGAACACAACTTTCTGGTCTAGGTACTATAGATTTCCCCAAATCTGGTGAGATTTATATGCTTCAGACTCTTGAAAGATTTGAATGTTTTAGCCCTGAATTGTGGGTGCTTTGTGTTGTTCAATGTTATAGGCAACTCTTTTTCTTGAGCATCTTGATGTCACCTTGTGCTTCATTTTCCCCCAAATGATATTTTCTTCAGCAGTCCTTCTTGCTGCTTTCACTGTTACCAAATCTGAAACATTGTCCTCTCTTCCTTGAGCAATTTTCATTTTCTAAAAACTGAAAGTAATTTTGGCTGGATCCACCTTGAGGCTTGTTTACTTGTTTATCTTTTAAATAGTACCAATACAAAGACATGGAAATCCACAGGAACAGCAAACTGCGAACACACTCAATCACAAGTTGGTGGATATGGCACATCCTCATCCCTAGAGCAGATGAGAGATTAGTGTGTTTGTTAACCTCAGTATCTTTCCTGTTGAATGAAATGAGTGGAAATCAGGTATACTCTGAGCAAATGTTTATTTTGACTGGAAGCCCTGTCACTTTGTGTATTTATGTGAAATAGAGAGATGTATGGTTAGCCTGAGGAGGTATCTGCACTCTTCAAAAAAAGGCCATTGATGAATGGCTGTAAAAGCTATACTTTTATCTGTTTTTATGTTCTTCTAATGCTTCTAAATTGTTGTATATTAGGTTAAAAAATAGTTCATTCTGATGTTACATCATGAGCATGTCTTGCAATGGTATGTGCAATACAAGCCTTTTTCATTTGACGATTTACTGCTGTTAAAAGGAAATAAAAGTCCTCATAACACACAAGAGAACAATGTAGCTGAGAGATTTTTCAAGATGTTCAGCTTGAGATTTTAGGCTTGAACTAGGAATGACTTTTTTTGACTCAGTGTATCTGCATATTTTTAATTCAGTCACACAAATATCAGAGGAAAAGAGGCAGCAATTTTTTCCCTCATAGAGATGTTTTACTTCATATTAAACACCTTTACAACAACAGTAATTATTGAAAAATATCATAGAAGTGCTGCAGCATATATTACTATTAGTTACTATTTATACAGCGACATGTATTGCTCTACAGACAAATAAAAACAATGTGGCTTTTCCATTCTCTCAGTGATGATTATACGGGATTTTTACTACGAGTTTGGCCAGCTGGTTTAGATATGACAAGTAATTCTCCCAGATCTATTCCTTTTGCTTCAAGCCCCACCCTGAATGGAGGGGTTTCTTTAAATCAGAAAGTGTTTGGGCCGTTCAGTGTCTCATGTTCCCACCTTGTGCTCTGCCTCCCCACTCCCACCCCTTCCCACACTTCTCCAATCTCCCAGCCTCTGCTGGTAT
>JANRGW010013207.1:0-17383 GCA_024733675.1 Psilopsiagon aymara
CCGCGGCCCACCCCCACGGTCTGCGGGTTACCCACGTCGATCTCCAGGAAGTTGCTGGGCGGCCCGTAGGCGTCGTTCAGGTTCTGCGGCTTGCTGATCAGCCGCCGGGTGTCCGCGATCGTCTCAGCCATGGCGGAGAGGGCGCCTTCTCCCCCCGCCGAGAGCAGCGCCGCAGACCGTGAGCGACCGAGCGAGCTTACCCCGAGCGCCCCCGCCGCCCGCCCTCTTATCGCCCGCAGCCAGCTGACTGCCCGGCAACGCGCACCACGCCGCAGCCGCCGCCAGCGGATGCGTCCACCGCCCGCCTGCAAGGCATGCTGGGAGCTGTAGTCCTCAGAGTCAGCCACCCCCGCTAAGCTCTGCACGGCCGCTGGCCTACCGAACTACAGATCCCGGCGTGCGCGAGGGCTGAGGTCCTGCCCTGTGGGGGCCGGCGTGGCGGGCCTGGCGCAGGCTGCGGGACTCGGCTCCGTTGCAGGAGGGGTCCGTGGGGGTTGTGCGGCCCTTCCGGCAGGTTTCCCCCGCGTTGGGGTCCGCAGCAAACCTCTTTCTCATCCGCGGAGGGAGCTCGCGTGGGGTCAGGGGGGTGTGTGTGGCGCTGCGAGCTGCCCCGGGGAGGCTTGCCTGGGCCCAGCCGTCGGTGTAGGCGATGTAGGGGACTTTGTGGGTGCGGTGGGTCAGGAGCATAGAGGAGCAACGGCGATGGATTCAGGCTAGGCTTTTTTCTTTTTAAAGCGGGGTGTGCTTTAACATGACAATAATAATATATTACTCTCGACTGCAGCTTTTCACCAGCAGCCCTTAAAGAGTGCACAAAGGAAGGACTGCTGTTTATTGCAGGTGGGGAGCCCCAAGTCGATTACGTTGGTATATTAGTCCAAAGCTTAACCTAGGTCTTCGTGTAAGAGAATAAGAAATGATATTTTGCAACAGTATTGCCAGTGGACATGGACAAAACTGTTTGTATCAAGATCGGGAAAAGGCAATGCTGTAATGAAAATATGAAATGGTGAAAAACAGGATGACAAGACTGCTAGGAAAAGCCATATATGCAAGGTGTTAGGCAAAAGGAATCGTCCAGGTATAAATGTAGGCTAGAGGAGGTGCCTCCCAAGTGCTCTGTGTTGGAAACAAGGTCTACGTTATTGCAAACAAGGTGTCAATGTTGGCTGTAGTAGCTTTAAAGCTTTTTAAAATCCCTGAATTTTCACAAATTAAATGCATTTAGTAGCAGCGTGAACAACTGGGACAGATTTTATATCCTCATAGCTTGCAAAGATCAAAAGTCCACATTTCATAAATGAAGGAAATGGAAATTGTGTTTACAGAATAATTGGGATGGGGGAGAAAGGTATTTTAGTAACAGGAAGCGAGAAAGTTAAAAATAGAATGAAAGCAGGGGAGAGGGAAGCTGACAGATTGTTCCTTTCTAAGACATAAGGTCTTTGATTCTTCAGTACCTGATTCAAGTAGATGGTGTGTTATGATACAGAAAGTGTTGCCAAAAGAAGTGGAATGTTTTCCTTCTTGATGCACCTAGGCCATCAGTGAATAGAGATGATACTAATGCGCTGCTAGTATTTCTGAATGACTCTTAGAGGTCTTCCAGATTTTTGTCTGTCTCTTTACAGTGCCCCTCCAATCATTAAATGCATATATATTTTTTCTTCCCTCCTTATGGAGGAATTCTGATGAGCCTCCATTACTCTTCCAGAAGAATGAGATAGTTAAAAATAGTTATTTTATCTTTCTAAAAATGTCAGACTGCCTGCAAATCAGATCTGAGAGGCTCAGTGTTAACTCAGGGTGAGCTTGGTTAGTAGTCATCTATGTTATTGAGAAGATAATCAGAAAGCAGAGGTGAATGTGTACGTGTCACTAGTATGATCGTGGATGGTTTGTTTGGTAACTTTTCTGTGAATTTCCTGCTCAGCACTCCTCCAGTGTTATTTCTCCCCCTTATTAATGCACCGTCTTTACTTCCTTTCTTTCTGCTAATAGCTGCCAACTACTCCATTATTATAAACAGAAATGAAGCTGAAAGAGCTTTACAACATGGGAGTGAAAGGAAGCCTTACCTGAATTGTGCTAGTTATTAAACTGGTCTTGCAGCAAGGCAAGAAAAAACTCATTCATTCTACTGAGATTATCCAGATGTGTGCATAAGTAATCTTTTGCTTGTTACACAAACTTTGATACCACATCTGACTGTCTAAGTATAATATATTGCCTGCCTCCCAGCCAAGCTTGGTTTCACTGTCAGTTCCAAAGAAACAAAAACTTGCCTAATACTGTACATTTGGGACGTCAGTGAGCCTATGATGAATCAAGAATACAGTTTAGTCTCACACTGGGTTAAATACTAAGAGTGAGGCTTAAGATGAATGCTTTTCTCACAGCATACCATCACAGCACCACTGTTCTGTCTGCTTTTCCTAACAGGGTAACTGGTGGTGGAGAGCCATATGGAGGCAAGCTACTGGGACTGAATGTTTAAGTGCCCGTGTGTCACTAGTGTTTGTGAGTAAGGAGGTTACAGCAATTTGGTGAGGTCTCCCATCTCTGTGGTATTTTTTTCATTGAGGTCACATACAAGTCCTCTGGTCTGGGAGACAAAGGGGAAGATGTCCAACTTTATGACTAGCCCCCCTTATGTAATATAAAAGCATGTGTGCCACACTGGCTCCTGAGGGAAAGAGAAGGAATGAATGGGGTCAGGAATCTGAGACCTGTGAGCCTCCATGTTTCCTTCCAACTCTCAGAAAATGCATTTGTTTATTTTGATTTGTATTTTGGGTGATTTTTGCTCCATGAGACTGGAGTTACACTTCTGCTTGCTAGAAAGGTTCTTCTCTCAGGATGGAAGTGAACACAAATTCAAAAAAGAAAGTTTTAATTCTGTTTCTGACATGAACTTTGGGCCAGATTTCAAACCTAGAGGGAAAGGGGTCAGCTGTGTTTGCAAGTCCAAAGATTAGATGCAAAAAATCAAGTGTTTAGAGTAACATCCAAGAGGAGGCACTTGTAGATTTGTTACTACACATTATTTAATTCAACTATGACACAAAGATTTTCTGACATAACTTCAAGTGGCAATATGAATAGCAAAGTCTCATAGCTTGAACCCACAGAAGCAGGTATTAATGGATGATCAGTTCTTTAATTTGGTTTAGTAATACCTCTCAAGTAGGTTTTTCTGTTTGTTTCTTTGTTTTTAAGAGAAAAAGTCACATTTATCCAGTTAGGACTCTCCAGCCTTTTGTCAGGGGTCCAGGTAAACACATTGCAGTCAACACAGGCATATTCTGTCAAAACTTGTGGGGAATGCTGATTCAGGTTAAGGCAGAACTCACAAGGAGCTGAACTAATTGTGCAATGCTTTATGTGGAAAAATGACTTCCTGATTCCTGCATTAGCTGCCTGTGCTTTGAAACACGATGTTTGAGTATCTACATTGTGTATTTACCTGCCATATAAAAGTATTAAGCTTATAAATATAATCTGTAATGTTCACATTTGTATATACATTTTTTTTATGTTCAGATTTAACTATAATATTCAATTTCTCTCATCACTTTTACACAATATTCTGCCTTTCATCAAGGGATTATTCTCATACACACTTCTAGATTTTTTAATGTTTAAAATGTCAAAATGCCATCCACCTCTTCAGGGTGTTCATTTCTATTGTGAATTCCTTGTTCTGAGAGATGCTGGGTAATGCCCATGTAGTTGGAAAACTGTGCAATGAATTTCCAATACGCTGAACGGTTTGAGCTGACTGAAATGCAAGCTGTAAGCAGATAGTGAAAATGGCTCTAAATCTCGAAGTTTGGGAACATTTACGCAGCTTTATTAATCTGAGACTATAAGCAATGTAGACTATTTAACAACATATTTGATTGTCTCAGAATAGATGTGGTTATATCAAATTTACCGCAGAGTGTTTTGACATAATGGCAGGAAAATGGCTTTTGATGGAAACTTGATGAAAACTACCCTCAAAATGCATTTTCATAGAATAGCCAGTTCTATAAAGTATGTTTATGTTTGGGAGCCAGAGATGTTTCTCATGGGGGGAATATCTTGGGGCCTTGCAGTCAGGTAAATCCTGCTTTCCTGCGGGAATTCAGGGTCTGGCAGACACCTAAAGACCTTTGGACGCATACATCCCGATAGGGTTTAGCACAGGAGGATTTCTGAAAAGAGTGGAGTTTATACCGCTAGAGGGGAATACTGGAGGGGTTTTATTAAACCCCTGATTTTTATTCCTGTTAAAGACCACCTATACTTTTGCCTAGCTGATAGACTAATAATGCAGCTGGGTTGAACAAGTGTTGATTTAATTTCTACACAGTCACAGTGTCACATTTTTGGAGGTGAGCAAAGGGACAGCTACAGGAAATGAAGTATGCAGATGTGTCACAGAACAAATCTGTCTCTAATTCGGGACACTACCCATGCTAATCTGTAGAAGTATACCTGAAAGTCCTGTTTGTTTAGGTTTACACCAAAACACGGTTTTGCCAAGTGCTTACAGCCAATGGAGAATCAGTTCCTGGGGTGTGCAGTACACTAGTGTGTGATGCCATTTCAGAGTTTGCTGGTGTATCAAAGGCTCATAGCATTGCAGAGAGCTTATTCTTTTAGGTAGAAGATGTTGCAATAGACTCAGATGGGAAGTTTTTCTGTGCTGTCTTGGATAACAAGATTAAGAAAAAAAAACCCACAATTTAAATAAATCAGATGTTTTTGCCGAAGATTGTGCTGTCATTTTCTCCAATTATTCTTGACATTTCACCCATGCATATTGTGATCTGTGTTAATAATGGAAGAAACACCAGCTCTGGTTGCCTTGTTTATTCTTTGTTCTCAAGGAGATAAGCTGTTTATAAAGATAACATATTTGTTATTTAAATCACTTTTACTGAAGTTGTTTCCTTGTTTGAGTTTCTAAAAATATTGCAACAATTGTGATTCATCTTTGAGATGTCTGTTCAATTCACTATGATTTGTACTGGAATACTGGAATTCTTTCCTAATGAGGTGCAGGTGTTGATAGCTGTAACATGCTAAAATCAGTCAAAACCAATAAATGCTCAATAAAGGCAAGATGAAAGAAAATGCACTGAAACCAGCTCTTTCAAAATGTGATAAATTGGCACTTCGGTGTCTGGAGCAACTACATGTTTTAGAACAGCTGAACATGTTAAAACATAACTTCAATCACTTAATATTTTCCAGATCATAAACATTATTTTTAAAATTAGCAATACTGTTCAGCATATAATAACTTTTGCTTGCAAAGTGCCCTGATGTATCATTTTGCTATACTGTTATTAAGAAAACCTAAACAGGGTTGATTAATAGTCTATGAAGATTACTTGATGGCTTTCTCATGTCATACAGAAATCTAATGCTAGAACAAGACATTGGAATTCTGACATTGCAAAAGCAAAAGTCAGTTAAAGCATTTCCTTTGTGCTTTTACCAGGAGCAGACATTTTATTACCTATTTCTTGCAGAATGCACTCTGCCGTGAACATCTGAAGCTCCATCCTGACCTTGGAGTGCATTTCTGATGGGAATGGTGTGCTGGCCAGCAAACAGGAAAGTGTTACAGTTAGTGATTCATGAGTGCCAGTGCCTTTCCCTTGGAGCATAGGCTTTTTGCCTTGTACCTTTCTGTGAAAGGAACTTCACAGTCACAGTGGAGATGGTGGAATAAGACAGTTGGGTACCTACCGAAGAAGGCAGGTAGCCAGCATTCTTCTTAGGAGGTCTCAGGAGCTCTACTTGGGAATCTGAACTGATACTGCCGAGGACAAGGCTTACAGCGTGCTAAACACACACCGGCCAGCTGGGACTGAATCAGCTGCTAGGGTTTTGCACAGCCTTCAGGGAAATCTGCTTTTATATTAACATATCTTGCTGTTGAGGTTTAGATTCATATTTATAGGCATAAAAGTGGTTGTACTGCTAACGTGCAGATATGCTGTAGTATCCCTGGTCAGCAATATTTGTCCTTAACATTCTAATTATGTTTTTCCTTAATATTTTGTGGTCTGTGCCTTGAAAGATAAACAGAACAAGTTAGAAATCACCGACAAATTCAGATTGCTGAAACTCCTCAGGGACAGCCAAACTGCCCTGAAAGCTGCTGCACCGGACACAGCCACGGCGCAGCACGGTACAAATAGCAAGCGGCAAGCATGTAGTTTGGATATATGACTGCATGAATGCGGCAGTAAGGTGCTATAAACAGCACCAATGTGGCATTTGGTGGGTCTGCCTCTGGAGTGCCATTTGTGAGTGGTGGCCGGAGCGGCTGCGCGGCCTTCGGGCGAGCTCGGCCGGTTCCCCAGGGGCTGGCCCGCAGCCTGCGGCTCGGTTTGGGGGCCAGAGGAAGGGAGGAAAAGGGGCCAAGAGCCTCCTCTGGACGTGCTCGCTCAGCACCGCCCGAGGACGAGCTCCTCAGAGGGGCCGCCGCCGTTGCTGAGGCAGCAGTGGGACTTCATTTCCCAGCGAGCCCCGCGCCCCGCCGGAAAGGCCGGGCCGGGAAGGGAAGATGGCGTCGCCCATGTCGCCCTTGGTTACTGTGTGCTGCCTGCTGCGGGCTTCGGCGAGGCGCGCCGCCCGCCTGCTGCCGGCCCCGGCCGCCGTCCTGCGGAGAGGTCAGTACCGCCGGGGTCCCTGCGCCCTTCCCTGCCCGCAGCCGGGCGAAGGTAGGGCGAGCGACAGGTTACAGCAGCACCACGGTAGGGAGGGTACCGTGGAGCGGCCGCGGGAGCCGGTGCGTGCTTTCCCGCCGCGCCGCGGGTCTCCCCTTCGGCGGAGGGGTCCGGGCTGAGGGGTAGGGAACTGCCGGTGCCGTGTCGGACCGGGCCAGGCCGCGCACCGTCCCCGCCGCGCTGGCATGACCTGACCGTGTCCTCATGCTCCCCCGCCGGGGCAGGCCGGGGCGGCCTGTCCGCAGCCCGTTCCACAGGCACTCCGTGTGCCCGGGCTGTGCGGCGGGACTGGTGCCGGGGGTGAGCGGAGGAGGATGCGTCACTTGCCGGGTTAACGATGCCGCTGTCCCCCCGTAAATGGACTCGTTAAATGCCTTACATGGCGGGTTCACCGGGAGCTTGGCGGGCGGCGGGTGCACGGGGGTTGGCCAGAGGTTTTACTGCTCTTCAGGGTGCTGAGGGACTTTGCTCTTAAATATTCTCCAGTGTATAACAGCAGCTGAGGTCTGTCTGGCAGCCTTACTTTAAAAGCTGGCACAATAGACAAATTTATGGGTAACTAGATTTTGTTAACTTGTGGCTTAGGTTAGAAGCAGAGATCTGTTTTCTTTAGTGAGAGCTGTTCGTCCTCTGCCAGGCTGACAAATGTGTGAGAGTTCAGTTAACGTCAGGTGAGTGCCAGAGGTCTGAAGGTCAGTCAGCAGATCCAGGAGAGTTTAAAGGTAAATGTGGATGTACATATTACGTTGCAATTGCACAGTATTTATTCATCCTGTGGAACATAGACAAGCACTGCAGATAGTTGTATATGTTTTATTTGATTCTGGTCTAACACTTTACATCTACGTAAGTTGGTTTTTTTTGTAACCAGTGTATTACCATTTTAAAAAAGGTTGTCAGAGCAAATCAAGTGGCTTTAGGAAGTGCTTCAGCATCCATGTTAAAGGGACAATAGTCCTTATGTGTGCTGTTTGAGGACATCTGCACTGAATTGTTTTATAATCTTTGTTTTATGGTTGCTGGTTTATAGTCCTTTTTGCTTTCTACACTTCTGTATCTTAATTAAAAGACTTCGCAAGTAGTATTTGTGTAAAGTTGCAATTTCACTGACAAACTTCTCTTCTACTTTCATTTGTACATCAGATCGTTAAGTGAGGTGTGCAATGAAATAGTACAAGTAATCTTATTTCGGAGTAATGTCTAGTGTCTGTGAAAAGCTCACAAGGCAAAATTCTGTCTGCTAAGGGGTAATAAACCGGATGCAATTCCTGTATGTTGCATTAACATTGGCTTAGTAGAAGCTGTTCCAGCTGCTTGAATGTATCTGTCAGCAAGGGTGGTAGTTGGGTGACTTAGGGGTCTTAACTTTGGTGCAGTTGTAGCCTCCGTGAGTTTAGTTTAGATGCAGTTCTCAAACAGCTATTAATGGGAAATATTTTTTGTCTTTAAGGGAAACAGTAATTAACCATTACAGCAGAGTTTCATAAGGAATAGTTAATTCTCCGTCTCTTATGTCTTCAGAATATATTTTCTCCAAAATATGCTGTAACCAAGCACAGTTTTTGAGCATGGTTCAGGGGTAATTAGATAAATTTAGCTTCCCTTATCTTTAGAAAGGTCAGTGTTGTCTTCAAGCCTTTATCTCCATGAATGAAGACTATTTCTGATCATTCCTATGAGGGAGTGGTTTGAAGCATACATACAGCACAATGGTTGAAGGTGATATATTTTTTTCCCTATCAGTCCCTTGAAGTGCTTGTTTCAACTTTGTTTCCTGAATTAATAACAACACATTTTCATGTGTACTATGTGTGAGTGACCCTCTAGTGAGGTAAATATTGTAATCTGAAGAATGACTCTCCTTTTGCAGTAAAAGGAGTTCAATTCCATTTGTTTGATCTTTGCTTCTTTAATTGTATATTATCTGTCATGACTTTTCTTTTTCACCCCATTAAAGGTCTACAGTTCTAATCACATGTTTAAAAGATGTTTAGTTTGAGGGCAGTAAGAGACCCTACAGGCTAAATTTGAATTCATCTGTGGAAGTACGATACATTGTCTCTCCCAGAAGTGAACAGTCCTCTTAAATTTACATGAAATCTTTTTGTGTTTCTTGAAAACTGACAGATTAATGAATGCAAAGATATTGATTTCTGCAGTCACAGAAAGATAGCAAGGATGAAATACATGTTGGGGAAGCCCAGTTTCCTTTCCTAGGCCCTAAGGTAAAGGGAGACAAGGACTTGCTAGGATTTTTGTCTTGGGAATTTCTTCTGACAGATTTTGGACATTACATTTCAAAACCTTATATAATGAAATCCAACTATGAAGGGGAAAAATAAGGGTTACCACAGTGAGTGGTGTATATCTTGGTTACCATCTGTGCTCTCAACCTCCTGGCTGTTGTCAAGATCAGTTTTTGATATGCCACAACCTAGCTTCCATTTCAGAGTATCTTCTTACATAGGTAACTCTAGTGCCTGCCTCAGCTGTGACTGTTGCTTTCATAAGTGGTGTCATTGAAACTTGCATGTCTTTTTCCTGTGTTATATCAGACATCAGTTCTAAGTGGCAGTAGGAAAACTAGACAACATACTGATTAGTTTCTCAATTTACTGCTCTTTTCTCTAGCAGAAGGTCTCTGGCGTTAAGAACACTTTCAATATTTTTATGTAGGTACTTATCTTTGCCGTGGTAAACTAATGCCAGTTTACTGAAGGTGACTGGAGTTCCCCATTGTAAAGGAAATTTTTATAATTTAGATTGAAATTTTCATTAGGTATTTATACATTAAGATTTTTTCCTTTTTTTTTTTTTTTTTTTTTTGAGTTTCTCCCATTGTATTTCTCCAAAGGAAGACTTTTGTTGCGTGTAGCGCAGTGGCTTTGTCTGTGACCCTTGCATAGGTAAGCAGAAAGGCACATACAAGCAACTGATTTTATTATTTGAAATAAAGTGAGCTTACACTGAAATATATATTTTTTAGGAACAGGAATTTAAGAAAAAATTACAACCAGTTGGCAGCTTTTAAAGAAGCAGGGGATGTCAGGCTAAATGTGGTAGCACCCAACACTGTCCTGCACCATGAAGGTGGGAAAGATAGGTTATGGATAAATGCATGTCTGTAGTTTTGCATTGTTTTGTAAGGCTAGGCTGACAAGGAATTGGCGCTGTGCTCTTCTGTAGTCGTATCTAGAACACTGCATAGAGATAGAAGATGCTTTTGCTATGTGTAACATTTAAAAGATTTTAGAAGGTAGCTAATAAAAATCAAATAACATTTTAGATAATGAAACAGCCAGTTACAGATTACGTAATGAAACAGGAAGATATAAATGGAAACCCATCTTCTGCAATATGAAAGTTTTGTGCCTGCTCAAAAGTAATTTCATTTGTGGTTTACTTTCCTACTTTATATATGAGAATGCTGTGTGACCCAATGACGGAAGTATTACTGCAATTAATTTTCTTCTACCCCCTAAGCATTTTACCTGAACAGAGAGGAAAACTTGATCCTGCTTTGTTCTGCAGGAGCTGCCTGTTGTTATGTTGTTATTTTGTTAAGCACTTTATATATAAAAAAAAAAAAACAACCAAAAAGTAGCTGTACTTGTTCTGGTATTCTTGAGTGTTTAGAAGGTGTATGGACTGTCCCATGAGCTTCTGGATTTGCCTTACTCTCCTTTTTAGAGACAAAAATTGCTTCCTTTTCCTAGTGTTCTGGAACTTCACCTGCCTTCAATGAGGCCTCTGAGAAAACTATTAAGAGTCAGTTGTGTTGCTTAGGAAACTTGCCTGAAGCATTTAGGGATGAATTTCCTTAGATCTCAGTGTTCAAAATATCTAACTCTGTAGCCTATGATGAGTTTTTTCTACTCAAATCTATTGCTTTTATCATTGCTACAAATTGTGTTACAGCTGTTGACAGTGGAAGCAAGGAAGATATTTATTAAGCAGCTTTTCACAGTGTATGCCATTGTTTCTAATTTTACCGATTTAGCAAGTCTTCTTTGTAATCCTGTATATTCTTTCCTTTTATTTCATTTTATGTCCAGCAATTCTGGTTTGGGTTGTTTGTGTTTGTTTTTTTTTTTTTTCCTTTTTCTTTTGCAAACAGAATTCCTCCTTGGGCAAAAATTATCTTCTAGGCAGAAGATAATGCCAGCAGAACAGGCTGAGGCATTGCAAGGCTTCCCAGCTATTGCCTTGCTTAGTGTGCTCTTTGACTCTTTCATTTCAGCTTTCTTACAGAATTCTTGTTTGCTCTCCTGTTTGCAGGCTTTCAAATACTGTCTGTGTAGTTTAGCCCACCTCTGTTTAATGGATTAATCTGTTCAGAGAAATGTACTTTGCAATTTTTTAATGGTTTTGTCCCCAATTTGAAAAAACAAAACAAAAAGAAAAGAGATAAAAACTTTTGCAATTTCTTATCCAAATCATACCAACACTCCAGCTGGACTTTTTAGTGTATGTGCTTGTTAACAATAGAAATAAATGTTAAAGCATACTGTTAGTGGTGTTTACTGCTGATGTTAGAAGTTGATTTAGTGAAAAACAAGGGGTCATGTGCTTTAGTGGTTGTATAAGTAAGTAACGTATATATATCTTTACATTAACTGTTAAGAATGTATGTTGTTTATAAATATAGAAGGGTGCTTTTCAAAACATCTCTGTTAATTGCCTTCTTTTCATTTTACAGCATACGCAACTCAGGCAGATGAGAAGACAGTCCCTGGTACTCCTGCAGATGCTAACACCAGAGCCTTATTGGCTTGCAGCGGACCTTTAGAACATTATGACTTTCTTATTAAGCAAAAAGAGCTGAAGAATGATGAGCATCAAAGAAGAGTTGTGCAGCACCTGCAGAAGTTGCACGAGAGCCTTAAAGGCTACAGCATCAGTTCAAAAAGTCTTCTCTCAAAGGTGAGATTTGTAATGATTTTTTAAAAAAATATTTATTCATATTTTCTCATAAGAATATGATTGAAAGGCAGAAATTTCTGTAATTAACGTGAATCTTATTTTTGCAGCTGAGTCTTTACAGGTAGCTCATGTTTCATGTTTGGATCTCTGTCCTTTTTTGGTTTGTAAAATTCCAGTGGCACTCTAGAAGTAACCCCATTAAATATTATTGAAATAATTGTATAAGAAAATCTGTTATGGTTTAGGTTATGTCCACTGTCTGCCTTTCCAAAAATGTCATTTGGCTGAAGGAGAGAGGGGCCTAGACTGTGTATAATGCATGCATTTGGTTACATGTAATGAATGCTAATGTTTTGTGTTCTAAAAGATCTTCCACAAATGCAAGTGAGATTAGCCAGCAGAGTCTAAATAACTTAGCTTTGCAAAACATAATAATATCAGTCGGACATGACTTTTTTAAAAGAAGTCTGTATTTTCCAGTGTTATTAGTCTCAAGGTGAGGTAAGGAAAGAGGGCAGAGGTGTGATCTACACCACAGTTGTGTTTTGGGAACATCACAGCTCCTTTTCAGTGGATTGACAGAAATTCAGACATACTCGTTTTGCTCAGTGCCTTAGCAACTATAGTGCCTTAGCATTAGTCATGGGGATAGCCTGCTGTTGCATCTCTGTAACTTTCCCCTGAGGCTGCTGAGGAAATGTTTTCCAGAGCCTCTGTAGCAGTATTTTTCATGTCTTGTTCTCATGCCTTTATTCTCAGATTGTTGCTGTTGTGGCCTTGCAGCTGCGAATATTGATAGCATTGTTATGACAGGTTCTCATGGGAAGCACCTAGAACTGGTGTGAGAATCAGCCCTCAGCTTTGCTTGCCTCTTGTTTTGTAGATTTAAGTTTAGATCCCAGAAAACCAAATACAGTGCCCAGCAAAGCAGATAAGACAATTACTTGGTAAATTTTGTTCAATTATAGATGTGCACAGAAGCTGAATAACCTGTGAATAGGCTTCATTTGCACCTTAGTATCACTCCAGTCAGCACAAATATTTTATGACAAACATGGTGAGGGGAAACAAGAACAGGGTGTTTGATTAAGTCTAATAAAAGTATAGTGCTGGGAAAAAAGCATGGCAAAATATTCATTGCCATTGTCATCTTTACTTTCCCTGTCTGCATGGGAGAGACACCTTCCTATCCCTAAGAGAAGGATGTACAGAGCTGTCATTGCTCTTCCCAGTCCACCACTGGGTGTTTTTCTTTTTCTTTCTCGGTTTCTCTTGTCCCACCTTTGTTTTTATTTTTCATCAGAAGTAATTTTCACATTTACAGTCAACATATGCCATCAGCTGCAGGCCCTGCTTATAAATCTCCATGGCAGCCTTTCTCAGCATCCATTATGCAACACACCTCATCTCATGAGCATAAATCTAAAAAAACTCTACTGAACTTGTTATCTACCCATACATTTCCTATTACAGCCCCAAATTGTCCTATACCTAGCACAGATGCTGTGTTTTGTTTGCATGACAAGCCTAAATGATGAAGCATGACATCATGAAAGCCAGAGCTGCAGGGCTGAAGTGCCTCTAAATGGAGGCACTCTGTCCATTTACATAAATGCTGTCCCCTGCCCTTTATGCTGTATTATAATAAATAAGCTTGGCTTCAAGGCCTGAAAAAAATGAAGTGAAGGAAAGAACATTGGTATGAGAAAAAGCATTATCTTTTGGACATACTGCCAAACTTTTACTCATTTTCATTCTTCAGAGTTATGATGAAGGTGCTGGTGTTACTATCAAAGGCTAGAGCATTTTGGTCTTTTCTGGTAAATTGTTTTGGACATATAGATATTCTGTTCTAAGAGTGCTGTCTTTGAGAATAGTTTTGAGAGGTGACTTGTGTTAACTGGAGTGCCCTGAATCATTATAGTTGTTAGAGCAGTTGTCTAGTAATAGCTTTGTAGATAAAGTATTATGTAGGTTTTTTATTTACTGTTTCTTTGATTGCAAAGCATGAATAGGGAGGAAAGTCTCTATTGCAGAGAACAAATACTAATCGTATTCTATTTAGGAAATTGTGATGCTACTTTGTCCCTGTATAACAGAGCTAATTGCAGTAAAGCCATACTGACACTTTGTTAAGGAGAGAAGTCAAATGGCATTTTTTGGGTTGAGAATATGGTTTTTTCCCTAGTTTCTTTAAAGTGCTTCTCTCTTTCCTGAGAGTGGTGCTCTTACTTAACATTGCTTCAATTCCATGCTTTATTTTTAAACCAGCTTTTAAAAATTGCTGCATGGCTCGCCAATACCTGGGAACTAATGCCACGCTTCGTGAGAAGCAGCTGTAGAACTGCTTGTTGTTGAGATAAGTGTTACTGCATTTTGAGGTTTTTCTTTTACAGATTGCTATCTCTGTATAAACCTTAAGAAGACTGATAACCAGGTTGCGCACTATAGTGCTGTGCCATGTATCAAAACCTCAGAAAAGGAGGAGAGCAGTGAGAGTTGTGTTCATGTTTTAAAGCCTGCTAGCTTGCGTAATTAAATCAAATTGTGATTAATGATGGAGGAGAAGTTGCAACAGCAACAACTTTTTAGCTGTCTTTGTGGAAGTTTTTTGCCTGTTTAAACAGAGTCCCTCTTGAGGTGAAATGAAGCCAAATAAATATTGTTTAAATTCTGGTGCAGTCAAGTTTTGCTTCAGCAAAGTTGTAATCAATATCTTTAATGAAAGCTTGTCCCAGAATCAGTCACAGCTGTGACTAGGTACTTGGTAAAATCATAGGCATCTGGCACTGTACCAGCTGTAGACAGTGGCATCATGTTTATCATGTATCTGTATCTGTTAGTTTTCTGAGTAAGTGAAATGTATGTTTTGCTGTGATAGGTTTTCAGGGTAGGGATGCTGCCGCAAGCTTGGTTCAGTTTTGAAGATTAGAACTAAAGGCTTTTTGTGCCAAGAGGAGGTGATGGGTACTGCTCTCTGGAATTGGCCTGGGTTGAAAGGATTTGTGTAGGCTTTTGAGTGGAAGGAGTTCCTGTAATTAGGGAAGCATCTCCAGGAAGTACTAATGATAACAGGGTGCAGGTAAATCCTGTATTAGTGAATAGTGTTGTCATTCTCCTCCCATGAAGGCCTGCTGCTTTGAAACTTTGAATAAGCTAGGAAGTAAAAGATAAACCTTATGCTATAGATGTTCAATTATTTTTAAGATAAAATGATTGACATTGGGTTTGCTTAATGTTTTGTACTTAATGAGTTGTTATAGCTGCAAATTAAACTGATGTAAATTACTGAAGGATTTTTTGGACATAAGTCAAAACACTTTAATCAGTTACACATAGCAATTTGTAGATTGACTTTTTGCCTTTTCAGGTTTCTAGCAGCCTAGTTAACCTAATTTAAATACAAAATCTCCTGCGTTGAAAGGAATCTACTGACAGCTTTTTACAAGTAGAAAAAATAGTGGTGCTTGGCATTTCAGGCATGCTTATTTTTCCTGGCTGTGCCCCTGAAAAGAATGTGGTTGAGAAGTTGCAGTGAAGAAAAGGGGAAAGAAAGAGGGAGAAAAGCCTCTTCTGTAGTCTGATATTCCATATTTTATTGCCTATTTATTTTATGATACATTTGCAGAAGGCTCTTCCTAAGTAATAGTTATTCCAGAAATAGAAACTTCTTGTACTTCTGAGCCACTACAAGAACGGGCTGCTTTGGTTTTAGTTCTGTTCTTAATTTGTCACTTTCTATCTAAAATAGTTTTATTCACGAAAAATATGGTAGAGGTAGGATTAGGGAACAAATACTTTTATCAGGTAAAATGGAAATATTTCGGTGTTTTGTAAGAGACTTGATTACCTCACAGGGCAAAGCTTTCTGTAATCAGTAGTCTGGGATGGGATGGGACAGGATATGACAGGGATGACACCACACTAGCCGTTTCCTTTATGATAATAAAACTATTTATTTTTTTTTGGGGGGGGGCATCAGCATAGGATGAATTTGAGTAGAAAAAAGAAAAGAATTTGAGTCTTGCTGCGAACCAAGTAGGCTTCTGTTTTTCAGAATTACTGAAATTTGAACAATGACTTTGATCTTGAGCTTGGTGAAAGCATGGCCTTTTATATTGCGATATTTTGAGATCCTCTGAATTGAAGTTCAAGGCTGTAAGAGTTTGCATAGTCATTTCAGATCCCTAGCTTTTCAAAATAATACCAATTGGAACATCTTAAGAGTTGTTGAGTTGCTGTACTAATAACTTGAAATAAGCTCAATTATAAGTGAGGTCATGTTTTCAAAAGAGGTATGAACAACAGTAAACATCATTCAAGACCTTGAAAATGTCTTCAGTTACAACAGCAACCAAAAAGGAGGCCTGAAAAGTGGGGAAAAAGAGGCAGTTTTGTTAGTGTTTAAAAAAGGAAAAATTGCTGTTTGGAGGCTCATCTCTTGAATTCTGCATATTTTAATTAACCATCTTAGTACTGATGTGCATTTTTAATTGAAAGTTTTTCAAATCAAAGTGTAAATGTTCCCAGGAAATGAGTTGCTTGCTTCTGGTATCTGAGGTAATGAGCATGGGAGAAGGTGGAAAAACATTGCACACTGTTGAATGTTTTCAGTAAAGAATAAGAAGTTGTCAGAATGAAGGAGATGTTTTGACCAATGTAATTCCTTAGATGAGGTAGGATATTGATTGATTAAAGTGCAGTTTAAACAAAAAAAGAGAAATCTGATGCAGTTGAATCAAGGCACGACATGCAGTTTTGAAACAGAATTGTGTAAAAACATTTTGATAGTGGAGGAGAGAATTCTGTAAATCTGGGGACACCCATGTGTGTATCAACCTGTGGAACTGTAAGTGTTTTAGCACATGAATGATTTTTCAAAGAAAAATGTGCAAGTCAACTGATCTGTAAAAGGAAAAAGAGCTCCTGCTCTATGTAGCATGTCCTGATGATAACGAAACTTGGTGAAGCACTTAAGTTACTCTGTCATAAATTGTTGTGGGATAAAAAAATGTTACAGGAATTAAGAAACTTGGAAGGCTCAAGGGATTTTACAAGTGTGGTGATGCCCTCATTTGAAAGGATGCGGTGACCATTCAAAATACTCATATGAGGATTTCAAAATTTCCACCTTCAAAAGGAATTTTTTTGTATCCTTTAGTATCTTTTGTACATTTCAAGTATTAGCTTTAGCATCTTAAAATCTTACCATTGTTGCAAAAGCAAATCTATTGTTAACCAATTGACCCTTGTTATACTGAAGCCTGAGATACACCTCAGGATGACATGGAAATGAGGAGCATGGAGGAGCTAATTTATTTAGTTTGTCTTCCTACATCTCCCACTTTCGTCCCTTCCCTCCCTGAAATAAGTAAGTTTGGCCTTATTTTAGGGTAACTGGAGGATCTTCTGTGTTAGGTCTCCCCCCCAGTTTCTTATTTTGGAGTATGTGTTTCAATGAAACCAAGGTCAGTCATCTGCTTTCTTCACCCCCACGTACCACTGACTTTCTTGGCTACTTGCTATGCTCTAACTTGAACCAAGAGCATTGTCTGGATTTCATCAGAAATCCTAGTGAAAGTTGCTCTTTTTCTTATGTAACTTTCAGGCTTCAGAAGATGCATGAGAATAATTAAAAAATAAATAGCAACAAGTATGAAGATAGGATGAGAAAGTTGGGGCTGTTCAGCCTGGAGAAGAGAAGGCTGTGTGGAGACCTCATAGCAGCC
>JANRGW010013208.1:0-17064 GCA_024733675.1 Psilopsiagon aymara
GACTTGTTCCAACAGTTCCATGTCCTTTTGATGTTGAGGACCCCAGAACTGCACACAGTGCTCCAAGTGAGGTCTCACAGAGCAGAGCAGAGGGGCAGCATCACCTCCATGACTGCTGCTCACGCTCCTGTTGATGCAGCCCAGGATATGGCTGGTTTCTGGGCTGCGAGCGCACACTGAAGCCATCTCATGTTCAGTTTCTCACTGACCACTGCCTCCAAGGGTGTTTGGGCCCCCTTAGTGCCGAGTGAAGGCTTCAGAGTCCCCTCTTCTTATATGTACTGATATGAAACAGGAATATACACAGGGGTTCAGAGGAACTGAATACAGTGGGAACTGTAGTCTCAAGAAAGGATTCCCAGAGGCTATATGGAAGCTCTCCCCACTCATCATGCTTAGCCCATTAAAGGTTTAGGGATTTAAAAAATCCAAACAAAAACCCCCTCAGCTAAACATGTGACACTTAAAAGACTCTTCAGTTGAAACTGGAGCCAAATGTTTGGGAAGTTGTTTGGGTTTTTCTTCTTTCTTCAGAAGACATTCACCCACGTCTTGAACGGCAGCATCTAGATTCCTATACTGAGGGGTTGTAAACAGAGCATGGAAATAGATGATGTAAGCAGCCAATTTGCCTCCAGCCTTCTCTTCCACAGGGCCCGGTTGCATAACTGTTCCCTGCAGTCTGGCTCTGGCATTTATGGGCTGGATGGTTACGTGAGAAACTCATCGGGACAGTTTCTACTTCTAAGGACTAAGAAGTCCTGGCCAAATGTGGAAGTTGTGCATATGGCATCCAGAGAAGCATGGGGTTAATTGTCATAGGATTCCTTCCCAAATAAATATCCTTTATAAGTTAGGAATGAACTTAATGTTTTGTGAGCTTGGGACAAGAGGCTTTGTGCTGTTGGGGGGTGGCTGCTAAGCCTTGGTGTGTGTTAAAGAGCAGCACAATCACTGCAGGTCATGCTGACCTCGGGCTGGGCGCCTTTTGTTTTTAGGTTGCTTATTAGTTACCCATCTAACCCAACATCCTTTGTTTCAGACAGAAAGCCATTGCAGGAATGCAGTAGCAAGGGCAGGAGGAATGCTTCATTCATAAATCTGAGAGCATTTACAAAGGAGGCTATAAATTATTATCTAATTTCTTTCATCTGCAGAAGAGCAAGCAGGGTATTGCAGTTAAACATTCTGTCCAAGACTGCATGCTGAGACCATGGAGGACTGCAAATAGGGGACAGTGCTGTCCTCTGTAAAGGGTCTCTTAGATCCTAGAGCCCAGTAATCAGGCTGGACCTTGAGAACGTGGATCATTGTTCCCACTATTACACTGGTAACATGGAGGAAGCTATCTCCAATGCTGAAGGTATTGGGAGAGGAATTAAACTGAACCCAGGGGATAAAATTTGGCTTCCTTCCATATGCAGTGCAAACAAAAGTAAGTAATGTTAATGGAAAACAAGCTTCAGTTTTGAGATTTCTATGTGGATTTAAGATTAAAAAGATGAAGATGTATTTGTGAGTGTGAGTCTTACAGAAGTACCTATCCTGAGTAACTCCATCTCTTTCTCTTCAGAGAGCTGATAGTGGTTGATGATACTGGTCCACAGAAGGTAGCTCGGAAGATAGAACAGAATGCTAGGGTAAGAAATGAGATGTGATCCTCAGGTTAGTCCGTGATTTGGGAATGAGAAATCACAAACGTACTCTAGTCCTTTCTTACTCTCTTGCCACAGCTACGTAACTTGGGTGCCATTAGCACAACTGATACCTGTGTAAGGGCTTTTGAGCTGGTAGCTCTGGACCCGCCCAAGGCAGTAAACTGACATGGTTGAGACTGTGGGCATGCAAACTCTGTTTCTCTACATTTCACTCTGTTCCGAGCTATTTCACAGGTGTATTCAGATCTTGTCTGCAATGTTTTTTATAGTAAGATATTATATCTGTATTAACTGTGGTAACTTGCCACTGGCCACCTGGGAAGGTAGCTTATGCTACCAGATCTCTTCAGGAAAGAAGTGCTGTAGAGGAATTAGAGAGAGTTGCAACTGCATCTATTCAAGCTCCATTTCTCTAGAACTCCTTGTTATTTAACAGTGGGCCATATGATATAAATTATCTCCTGTGAACATTCGTTTGTCTATGTAAAACTCTGAACCTCATTCCTTGCTGTCTTGTTTTCAAACATCTTTATGACCATGTATTTAACTTCTGTATGATTTTGGTTGTGTGTCATTGGTGAGGTAGGAGAGAAACGCACTTGGTATGGATTTTGTAGTGAACTGGTGAATATTAGAATAGGAGATACTCTACATGAAAATGCCATTCAGGAGGATACAGCAAGCTGATGGGTGAATGTGTGCACTGTTAGCCACTAACTTCTGAGCAAGAAGCAGCCTTGTGGGGTGCTGCCTACGTATTTAGGCTGCTTGCATAAATTGCACCTAGGTCTCCTCCTCCTGAAATCCAAACTAAGCACCCCACCTCCCAAGTACATAAAGGTACAACAAGCCAGGAGCCTCCTTGATTGTGGTGTGACAGTGCGGCTCACGGAAGGTACAGGCCCTGGCATGTGATACGTGTTAGGCTGGAGCAGGATGGAGCACTGCATGTTGAGATCCTATAGTCACTGTGGGCTGTACCTCAGGGTGCTGTAGATGAAAGCTTCACCAGTGTGAAGCTCTGCGTGGGCTGTGTTTGGCCCACAGGCTATGTTCACCATTCCTCATGTTCACTGGAATGTGGAACTTTCCAGCCCAATACAGATTGTGTTTGTTTTTTTAACTGTTTAACAAAATAGAACTTGTAATTATCCGACCCGAAGTGGGAGTCACTTAAAATGCATTAGTCGAGGCCAAAGGAATTTCTGCTTCACCCATGGCTCGCACTAACTCTTGTTCTGAGCAGTTCTATGTTGAGAAACGGCCAACTCGACTGCGGATGAACCATTTTTACTGGCATGGTGTTGCTGAGATTGGTACCATGCGTCTCACTTTACACTTAGGCTTTTGCACAGTAACCCCGTATATCCCTTGGGTGCACTTTTGCACAAGTGTGAGCTCCTCTCTTTGCTCTGTGCCCTCTTTGAGTCTTGAGGCTGAACTGATAAACAGCAGCCCCCCAGCTTGTCCTCTGTGGCTTTACCAAGGGGCACTTCAATCCTTTCTGAAGGAGCTTTAGAGAAAGGAGGCAAGCAGTTGAGAGGAGCCTGGCAGTTAGACAAGGTAACCCTGCTAAAATAAAGCAGAATTCACTGGTTCTATGGATTAGAGCGCATTGGGAGGTGTCCCTGTCCATGGCAGGGGGGTTGGAACTGGATGACCTTAACGTCCTTTCCAACCCTAACTATTCTATAATTTTCAACAAGGGTTCAGACCATGAGTTTGTCTCTGGTAGGCTCCAGCTTATTCAGGATACAGTGGCTTTGTCCTTCTCTCCTGCTCTTTGTGAAGAGTGTATCTCTGTATTTGCTGAGTCCCTTTGAAGGTGGAGGCGAATTCAAAGTTGGAGTTTGATACTCAATTTCTACTGTGTTTGGCAGAGTATCTTGTCTCAAGATGTAATGCTCCATTCTCATCTCAGGGGACAGTGTACATCTTCAATGTACAGCTGAACATAAGCATTTACCCATCTCCTTCTCTTCCAGACCAAGGGAAAGCAAGGAAGCTGTGTCAGAAGCCTTTGCAGAAAGCATCTACAAAGGTGATGAGGCATAAAGAGCAATCATGATGCAAAATATTCCTCCTGTGGGGTTATGTGACTGCCCAGCTGCAGTGGAGGCAGGAAAGCTGTGTGTGTGCAGCAGCTCTGCCTTGGCCTTAATGACTTAATGATCTGGGGGAGAGGGGGGAGTATTTTTCCTGTTTTTCTCTTGGAGCTTCTCCGATCAATAGACTTTCCAATAGTTACACGATGGAATGACAAAAAAGGTCCCGTTTCCTAAGAAATGTCCCTGGTGGCAAAGTTTTTAAAGGTCTGGGAGTTTCCCTATTGTATTTAATAGGGCCTTTGGCTCATAAACACATTAAACAAAGAAACAATAGATCCCGAGGGGAATTTTAAAAGATGAAGAGTAGGAACTTTAATAATATTATGAGGACCTAATATGTCTGATGTGGGAACTTCCATCGGAGGCAAGCATTCTGAAAGGAATGTTGGAAGTGAAGATTTAATTACATGATCTATTGTTAATCGTTGATTATTATATGGACAGTGCCAGGGGCACTCCTGGTGCTTTACAGCTGATTACAGAATAGCAATTCCCAGATCAAAGATCTTGATCATGCAGGCTTTATTCGTGTAAGTATTCTTCGTGGTGCCTGATCTTGTTCCATGGTAAAACTCAATAGTCCTCCCCAACGCAGCCCATCATAGACAATTAAATGGACTTCAGCAAGAGCGCACTGATTAATTATCCTCCCTGGAACACTGGGTATTTTGGTGCCGTATATTGTATGGATAAAAGATATCTATTGTGTTTTAGCAAACCTCACATTTTTCTGCAGCTTTAATTCTTAATTACAGTGTCAGCAAACATGATTTCCATGATAGGAGCAGCTTCTTTCTGGAAGGAAAAAGTCCATTGGCTTTCCCCCATATGTTTTAGACCCTGTTGATTTAATGCAGCCAATTTGCTTGGGTGTAATTGTTCCCTCAGTGACCACTATAGCAAGTTTCACCTTCAGACAGATGCTGAATGTGAAGTACTCCTGCGAGCTCTGCAGATGCTGCAATCTCTGCTTTGCAGAGGGTTTTTGCCTTTCTTTGTCTCATCCTGTGGCACTTTGCTCTCCGCTGGAAATGCCACCAATGAGCAATGCGCTTTGGACGGTTTTCTCATTCGGCAGCTGAGGTGGCTGTTGTTTATCCTGTGGGTTGCTGTAGGCAGCCCCAGAGATGAGCACAGCTTGTGCAGCCATCGTTTGGCTTCTGTCTTTGAAACAGAACAGCTCCAGTGGGGAGAGATTGAGGCAACGGTGTGCAGGAAGCTCTTCTCCTCCCTCTGTTACAGCAGTTTAATAGAGCTTTTTGCAGCATGTTGTGCCCTTGCTCTAAAAGCAGTGGTGTGGAGCACAGAGGAAGGTGTTCTGCCAGCAGTGTGCAATGATCTCCGTGCCTAAGGTTCCAGTGATCAGGAGTTAGATTCCTGTCTGAATATGAGCGTCTAGAGAGTGGATAGGGAGGGAGTATTGCTAAAGGAGGCAGTTTGGATGGTACCCTCTTTATTCCTTTCAAGGTTGTTGAGTCATTCGGATTTAAAGAGTTTAAGGTGTCATAGGGTGTTAATGAAGTCTAGAACTTAGTGCAGGAATGAGCACTGCTCTGGCCAGTACTGGATGGCACTGACCAATTCTGTGTTTACATGTGATGATAGGGAAGCACTTTTCATGCAGCTCCTAATTGCATTTTGAAACTTAATTCTACCCTGCCCATGGCAGGGGGTTGGAACTGGATGAGCTTAAGGTCCTTTCCAACCCTAACTGTTGTATGATTCTCGGAGATGATGTGGAGGTCACAAGCCTCTGTAGGTTCAAAATGGGATAAGGGTAATTTGTGGAGGGTAGGTCCATTTGTGACTAAACACGATAGTTGTGGTGTGATCTCTCAGGCCTAACCTGTTGATTGCTGGAGATTAGGAGGATGTCCCAGGGAAGAATTGTTCTGTATATACACCCTGTTTCTTGTACTCTTTACATTACTGTTGAAAACAATGCACTGGGCTAAAAGGAGCTCTCAGCTGCCTCAGCGTGGTTGTTCTGCATTCTGAAGTGTTCCAGGTTCTTGGAACCTTCTGGTTTCAGGCTTTAACAGTGTGGCTCATGGCATTATTAATCCTCCTTGTATTGTATTCCTAGCCACACAACCCTTCCTAAACTCCCTCACTCCTGCCTTGGCGTGCCTAGGGCTGAATTCTCAAGAAGGGCTGGTCTGTAGATGCTACTAATTCAACACATAAAATTCTGACTCCCCTGAATCCATAGCAAACCTTGAGAGGATCTGGAGAGGCACTGCAGTCATGGATCCCTTGGGATTGCTCAGATCCAGCAGCAAGTGACTGCTGACTAAGTAACCTTCACAATTCCCTTCTAGCTTGCCCGTGGGTGCCTTGGCAATAAGCAGTTCTGATGAGCGAAGTCGAAGTGTGTTGGTTATGAAGTGATTTACTTAAGGTACAAGTGAAGGAATTGTGAACCAGAGTTAGGATTATCTAGACACAGAATGGCAAATTTCTGGAGAGATGATATAGTAGTGCTTTTGGAGGGCTTCTAAACCACGTAATACTATCTTAAGGATCAGCTTTACAGTCGCAGGCAGGTTTGTCTGTCATCAACAGAAGACATATCCTTGCGTTCCCCTCTGTCTTCCCCCTTTTCAGCCCTCACAGTTCTCAGTCTAACGTATTAGCACAGACTGCAGCTCATTTAATTTCAGTTTATGTGAACAAACCAAGCTATATTACATGGGAACTGAAGGCGACTGCATATACCGTTCAGTCCTCCTCCTTGGGAGGCATACAAATGGTGTACACAGGTAGGAACAATAACTGCTTCTGCTCCCACAGCTGATCGTAAACGAGAGGTTTTGGTGCACGATCATTTGGGAGTGGGACAGACTCATCCCGTAGGTCAGATACAGTCTTTAGGCTGTCACTTTGGTCTGGATAGCCATGGTATTCAAGTCTGTTCTTGTGCATATTCTGATAGTGCTTGAAAACCCAAACTGAGCTTGGGATGCTGTTGTTAGGTGCTGTGCTAACACACATCATGTTTCTGTTTTCTGTCTTGAGTTCAGCAAGGAGCATCAAAAAGAAATGGAAATTGAAGGTAAGGGACCACTGATAGGAATTGTCTTAGCTCCACTGAAAACAGGGGACAGCTTTTCCCAAAGAGAGGTTTTCCTAGGGATTGAAGCATTCTCTTCACTTTTTGGAACAGCTTCAGACATGTTCTCTGTGTAATACCTTATGTCAGTATAAAGCCTCACAGTAGAGCCTGAAACTAGCCAAGTGATCCTGACACAACCACAATAGTGAGTAGGAGAACTGAGATTCACTTTATCCAGAGCTATGTATTCTGAGTTTACTGTAAACGGATGCTTAAGAAAAGTGACCTCCGAAGACCTCAGGATCGAAAGAATGGCTCAGAAATGTCCATACAGGTTAGTGTGACCCACAAAATATCCATTACTCATTCCTCTTTAACTCTGAAACAGCGATGCCTTTGTTTCTCTCCTTTTCTTTAACTCAAGGGCAATAACAGGACCCGTGGCTTTGCTCTGTACATGTCACTGCCTGCCAAGAACAGCAGGCAAATGAGTAATACTATTCCTCCCTTGAAATTCTTTCCTTGAAGTGAAATTAATGAGAATCTTTACCATGAAAGAGAAGAATCGTTTTGTGGAGAGGCAAAGGGGGGGGGAATTTCGCCTTAGATTGGTTTACTCCATTTTCAATTGTTTTTACAACACAGGGGTGGAAATTGCTAGGGAAACAATGAGAAAAGGAAAATAAGTATTCAAGCATCAAAAAAAGAACCCCTTATCGTGTGGCAGCTGGTTGATGAGAAGCCAGCAAAGCAGACTCAGACAGGACAGCATTGTGATCAAAATGGGAAATCCAGTCGTCATAAAAATACCTCTCCAGTCTCTGATGCTGGAATAGTCATTGTTAATCTATTTTTGCACCAAGAACAGGGAACTTCAGGACAGGACTTTGGAAAGGCCATCAGCTGGAAGAACAAAGATCAGCTCGCCACCAAGTAAGCTGCTGTGCTGATTCTTCAGGGGCAGGAGGTGAACGTGAACAGTCTCTAGAGTAGCGAAGGAGATGAGTGGTAAAAGGGTTTGCTTTTCCTTTCTTGTGTTTAAACAGTGTTCACTGGATTTCGGTGGTGTTATCATCAGACAAGTATTCGCTTGTAAAACTGATACCTCCCAGTCCACATCTTATTAGTAATGTAATAGCCCTGTTGAAGTCGTGGTGGTCTAAGGATAGAATGGATGCTAGGCATTCAGAGAGAGATGAGATCTTATGTTAAATATTTATATGTACATTCTGCCTTCCCTGAGAGACCTTAAAAGCATCTAGTAGGGCAATCCATAACAGGAGTTGATGAATAAAAGGGATGCTTTCTCACCCTGAAACTTGTTCTCTCTGGGCATGGTGTAAGAAGGATAAGCAGAGTAATGTAAAGCAGCAGCTTCCACAATATATGTGCTGTTTGCCATGTGAATAAACAAAGGACTTCAATCTCCAGCACTGTTTTTGCTATGATGAATGCTCTGTAAATGCTGATGGATGGATGAGGGGAGGATAGAAAGATAACAGTCTGACACACGTCGTCAGTGCTGAATTCATATATGGATTGAAAGTGATGTGTATGTACCACCCAGATCAAATTCTTTCAAGAGCCAGAGCTGTCTAGACCAAGAGCAGATATTTATTTTTAGGGTTGATCTGTGTGGGTTTTAGCAGCAATGCTGCTCCCCTGGGGTAAAAGCAGGGGAGGGGAGAACACAAAATCCTCTTGAGCTTCCATTGTTAAAAGGAGCTTACGGGAGAAAGATTAATTCTGAGATCAAGCTGCATTGTTGTGATGTGCCTCCTGAGATGTTCTCTGCTTTAAATTGGCTCAAGGAGTCCGTGTAATGAAACGGGCTTTTGAAAACGAAATGATGTATGTAGAGTACAAATCACTTTGTAACTCAGATAAAGGGTACAATAATGAACTTTCTTCTTCAGTTCATATAATCCTGGGCAGTTAATTTTACCAGGAGTCAAAATGTGTAGATGGATGCTCCATCCCTGGCAGTGTTCAAGGCCGGGTTGGACAGAGCCTTGGGTGACGTGGTTTAGTGTGCGGTGTCCCTGCCAGTGGCAGGGGGTTGGAACTGGATGAGCTTAAGGTCCTTTCCAACCCTAACTGTTCTGTGATTCTATGAGGTTTGCAGGTCAGGGCAAGTAGATATGGTTCTGTTCTCTATAGCTACACCGAAAGAAGGAGTTGGACCTATTCTGCTAACAGCAGCCCCTATTTAGCAAACAGGTGAGCTATTGCTGGGCTCTGACATGCATTGCTTCTGTGGTTTGGTTTGCCCCGTGAAGCACCTGCACACGACTCAATCAGTTCAAGCACAGCAAGCACCAACCTGGAATAGAATCATAGAATAGTTAGGGTTGGAAAGGAGCTTAAAATCATGAGGTTCCAACCCTTTGCCATGGGCAGGGACACCTCACACTAAACCATGTCAAACTTACTCATTATGTTCAACCCGGCTGTGGGAAACGAGCAGTCTGCAGGTGTGTTATGAAGCTTTTCAAATGGGTTACTCAAATGGGAAGCCTGAAGAGATGGACCTTATAGAATCATAGAATGGTTTGGGTTGAAGGGACCTTAAAGTTCCTCCAGTTCCAACCCCTGCCATGGGCAGGGACACCTTCCACTGGAGCAGGGTGCTCCAAGCCCCTGTGTCCAACCTGGCCTTGAGCACTGCAGGGATGGGGCAGCCACAGCTTCTCTGGGCACCCTGTGCCAGTGCCTCAGCACCCTCACAGGAAAGAGCTTCTGCCTCAGAGCTCGTCTCAGTCTCCCCTCTGGGGGTGAGAGCTATTCCCCCGTGTTCTATCCCTTGTAAGAAGTTCCTCTCCAGATTTCTTGTCGTCTCTTTTAGGTACTGTAAAGATTTGAACAACTTGGATGTATTGTTAATAAATGAGTCTTCAAAAGAACCTGGACTGGGATCCTGGCAACAGGATTTCCCCACCAGCAAGTGGGAGCTAACATTCCTTTTTGCCATCTGGGAAGAAGACAGACCTGCTTAAGACCTTCAAGATGGTCTAAGGGCCTCCCATTGAACAACCCTATCCAAAATGAGGTTTTATTTCTGCAGCATTTTGTCTGAACAGGCCTTGGTAACTGCCTATTCGCATTGTACCAACATCCAGGCACCACAAAGTGTTTGTGTTTAAACATGCTCAGTCACAGACCTGTAGCAGTCGCTCTGAAAAACCTCTCAGTTAAGGCAGAAGTAGGCGTGTTTCTTTCTTTTCCCCGTTTCAAAACGGGTTTACGGGGAGGATGGGAATAAAAGCGAGTGAATAGGATGGAGCTCTTGTTTGATACTCATGACGGTTTATAAGGGCGAAGCAAGACGATATTTAGTTAGAGGCCGGTGGCTGCCTGTCGCCCCTCGCACCAGGTACTATCTCTATGGCGCTGGAAGAGCACGTCCCTGCTCTCCACGCTGGCTCCCACTAGATGACGGTGTTGTACCAAGTCAAACGGCCTGCACCGCATCCCGCCCCAGCCCTGGATGCTTTGCTCTTGGCATTGCGGGCAAAAGCAGGACTTCTGCACGAAATAGGTGCTTTGTCTGATGGATTTGCTGTATAACTGCATAGGGAGATGCTGAGATCAAAAAGACTCTGAGAAGTGGCAGCTGGTTCATCTGGGATTGCAGATGGGATTCAGCATTCCACCTATCGATGGAAGTGTCTGTATGAAGAAGTCAGTTTCAGCTTTGCTGTGAGATCTGCAGTAGGAGCTCGGGGTGCAAGGCTGTGTAGCAGCCACGTTCTTTACATTCCTGGGCATGTATACAGTGTGATTATTGCTTACAGGGGGCTCAAAGACCAGCATGAGTTGTCTGTAGCTGTGGAAACACAGAAAGTTTCCTCCTGAGAGCAGCAATTAGGTTTTAAGCATCTCAGGTATTAGGAAGCAGTATTGCCCATGTTGCCCATGGGAAATGGGATTCAGTGGTCAGGGTTGGAATACTGATGTTTCTGGCTGTCAGTTCAGTAGAGAAGAATATATATTAGAATTGATTTTGCTTTTCCCCCAGTTCTGTCAATACTCTTTTCTTCTGACGTGATGCTTCTATCATTTCAGATAGTGACAGATGGTGAAGTTTTTCTGTGATAGTGAATAAAACAAGAAGAGTGGCTCAGGAGCTTCTCACCTGTATGTCAGGACTTAAGAACAAGCATCCATATAATTTCCTGCCAGTTGACAAGTTCATATTGGATAAAAGCAAATACTTTCAGCCATCATAAACCAAGATTCATTATTACCCAGAGCAGAAGATGTTGCAGTTGATCTTTCTTTTCAAGACATTTGGGGTACTGTATCAAAGAGAATTTTACAGATGCTTTCATAGAATCACGGAGCGATTTGGGTTGGGAGGGACCTTAAAGCTCATCTACAATTTAATGGCAAGATTAGTGTTGCGACATATATGCAGGTCAAGATAATGAAATGGTCCATAGAAACACATTCCTAACTTAGGGAGAACGAATCACAGCAAAGAGGGTGCCAAAACAGAACCAAGTCTTGATTAGCCTTGAAATTTGAAGACATCTGGATCCAGATCAAACACTGTGGTTGACTTTCTTCTCTAATATGAACTGAATGCAGACACCCTCGGACTTCACGTTGAGCCAGTTCTGGACTCCATCCCCCTTTCTAATCTTTACTGATCTGTCCTTTTTTGTGTGGAGCTAAATTAAGAGAATTTGGCTTTCTCACCAAGTGGCCGAGCCAAACACTTGGGAAATGCAAGAATTGAAGTTGTTGCTACAAATCCATTTTGTGCCATATGCATTATGGTATTGCCTTTAATCACAGGCTCACATGCTATTAAATCTCCGCACTGTTTAAAGTGCGGGATGGCTGTTGCTCACTTAATGAGCAGCTATTTCATGTTTTATCTTCATTGTTCAGTGTACACCCCATGGCTTGTTTGCTGCACACTATTCAAAGCCTGCTCTGAATACAGAATTGTTCATTTCCTTGGGAGCTTTCCTTCAGCATTGTATGTGTGAGCTCCACAGGCATGAAATGATCTCTCCTCTCAACGCCGCAATGAAGCGAGGGGATGCTGCACCCTGACTCGGGCAGATGGCAAACACAGATATGAAGGTGAATTAAAAACGTCACCAAAGGTTTTTGATTGTCTGGAACTCGATGTTTTTTGCCTTCCTGACTTCATGGCACTGCAAAATACGTTCTGTGTTCAAAGTGTAGCTCTTACCAATTCGAGCTCTGGCTGTGAATCCTCACCGGTTGTGCAGATCTGACCTGGGGTCTCCTGTTTGGTCCTGAGCAGGGTGACTGACAAGCTATGAAAATGAGGATTAGCTGATTTGCTTAGCAACATACACAAACACTGTGGTGGAGGGTGGGCTGAAACAGCATTTGTCCATCTTTAGGAGAGACCTGGACTGATAAGCAGAAGAAAAGACTCAGTTTCCCTACTCCCAGATGAATTCCCAAACCCCTTCCTCCAGCTGAACCTTGGCAATGGAGCATCTCTTGCCTTTGCTTTCATAGTCTAATACCCTCCGGAGGCTTATTTCTCTGGTGAGAAAGGTTTCTCCGGCAGACGGTTCAGAGTAGGAGCTTAGTTTGGTTGCCAGCAATCCAGTGGGGCAAGTGCTTTCCCCACTGATTACAGAAGGACCCGAAGGACCTCATCCTGACTAGTCTGAAGTTAGCGTAAATCTCTGGTAGCTGCTCTTCAGCCCACTCATTGTGTTTCTTGGCTTTTTGATCTGTTTGATCTTCTTTCCCCTCCCTCCATCCCCCGTTCTTTCATCCCAAACACCCTACACTCAGTTTTTTGCCCATCCTCCAGTCTTTGCCTCACCAAAGCGAGTTTCTTTCCCTTCCTACTAATCTTGTACTTTTTGCCTTCCACATCAACGCACCTTTGCCATCAGTACTTCTGGCTTGGCAGCAAGGTGGTCATTGAAAGCACAGGAGATTGAGTTTCACAAGAAGAGCAGGAGGCACTTGAATTATCAAAATACTCTCTCGTCTCCGTCAGGAACTTCTCTGAAGTAGAGAGAATTCCCGATTGTTTTAAAAACCTTGGCCCAAATGTTGTATTTTTCTCCAGTTTCATCCTTGGGAAAGGCTGATTGTTTGGGCTAAAATTTCCCTTGAAATAAATCAGCTTAAGAGGGACACAGCATGGAAAATTTCAGCTGGGTAGCTAAAGGTTGGCAATGATTTCAGCAATTGAAAAGAGGATTTTCTAATGAATAGGAAGTGTCAAGCAACCTTTGTCACAATTGATGCTACCAGCCCTTGCTTAGGAGAAGTCCAATTATCAAATGTTTCAGTGGAATCATCTCTGCCCCAGAAAGAAGTTCCATTTGAGTGCCAAATCCTTCAGGCTTAATACCTTTGTTACTAAATGAAGCCTCCATTGCCAGCCTCGAAGTACTTAGAAAGGAATGTTCTACTTAATTCCCATTCATAGTTGTAATTCATGACTAGTCTGAACTTTGAGTGCACCTGTAAAGGCACTGTTTGTGTGTGTTGTGTTGCTGGCAACAGTGACTCTAGTAAAAGGCATCACATAGATGCCATGGCTAAAGCGTTTTCCTTTAGATAATGGGAATATTAGATAGAGCAATCCAATGGAGATCAGAATGAGTGGAGAAGGTCGGGAGATGAGGTAAGTGGCACTGCTGTTATCTATGCAGCGTTTTCTGGAGGAACACAAAATGCCCCTCTCCAGTCTTAAGTAACGCTGATGTGGAGGGAAGAATATTAGCAGTGACAGTGAGCATGGTGTAGGGGTTATTGAAGGCTGAGCCCATCTTCCTTCTGTGTAGGCGATGATGAGTTCTGAGATGGGTTTGCAGATGTAATTCATTGACCAGCGGAAGGGAAACCAAAATTAGAGTCAGGAGCTGCATTCACTTAAAGCGCAGCTCTGACTTGTAGAGGGGGAACGTCAGCACGGGATCTTCCCACTCAACTCATTGCTGAGTGAGAGGCTTGGTAAAAGCCAACACATTTATCTGCCTTGTGCCAAAGCTTTTTAAGAGGGAATTGGACAGAATTTCTCCTTGAGGATGCTGCTTATTAAGTTTTGATTGGTTCCACTGAGGTATCAATGGGACTTATTTTGTAGGCGTTGGGATTGTTTGGCTGTCTCAAAACTTGGTTTGGCCTGTGGACTCTGATGCTAAGAACAAAAGGATCTAGGCAGAGTCCAAAAGCTTCACAGTTGATTTGCAGTGTGAATTAAAAGGTTGTTTGCCCAGCATTTGATGTTTTAATCTTGTTTTGGGGAAAGAAGAAATGAAAACCAAAGGAACAACTTAGGAGACAAGCTCTGCCTGCAGTACCTCTTTCAGAGGTGTGTTGCAGGGCACATATCTTGACATTTCATCAGATCTTTAACTTAATTTCATTTCTCTATCTTGTGGCAACATGCTGCAGTGCTTATGTACCATCAGCCTCCAGCACTGGATATAGCAACCGTGTAGGAAAAGTCAGTTGATAGGCTAACGAAAGACAAAACAGAGACACAACAGTAGAACAAAGTGGTAAATTAGGAGAAAAGGGTGGCAGCAACCTGAGACCTGGAAATCTGCCTTTTCTTCTATCAGTTTATTATGCTGATGTCCTCTTCAGTCGATCTGATTTGCCAAGGAATCAATTCTGTAGGCCTCCTAAGGCTTGTAGCATTGACAGCTTGGTTGTCAAGGACAGCCTGAAGTAATGTCCAACCACTTCCTAATGATTCCCAAATATACCTCTTTTAGTGGATAGCTTCATGACAGTCCCTATAGGGATGGAACTTCTAGTTTATACAAGGCTATGATCAGCTTCGTTTTATGCCTTCAGGTAATACTTCCTTCTATCAGTAGTTTAACAAATGTATCTATTGATTGAAGTTACCAGGACTCTTCTTGTCCTGAAAGCAGATAATGCAGATTTTTCCTTCAAGACACTTATAACTGTAGATTCAGTAAAGCTTTTCTTCAGATTTAAGGAAAATTAACACTCCTTTTGAAACTCAGACCTGAATCGTAGGACTCCCTGAAATTCATCTTTGGAATCAAATGGACTTTTATCCGAGCAGCTCAGAATTTACAGAGATTTCAGGTATGGAAATGAATTTAGGAGTTACTTTTCCAACTTAGATTAATGTTCAGATGGGAAAAATGCTCCTTCGCAGCTCTGTGTGTGACTGATGTGAGATTTCAGTGAGAATGACTAACCAAAAGTAGAGCAGAATGCTCCTGGTTTTCCCTGTGAATAGCTGAGAGGTTTCTTCCCTCTTCTTCCCCTGTTTTTTTTAGGTAGTAGCAGTGAACAACAGAGGCCTTGGGCAGGAGATTGATTTCAGGTACCAAGCAGAGACTTCTCCTAAAGTAGTCTGTTGTCAACACCGTTTGCCAGGAGTTGGCAGAGATATTGCGTGTAAATAGTGCTTTAAACTACATTAAACTCGAGGAATGGTGCTTTGGATGCCTCTACCTACCCATTTCACGTGATCTTAACAAAATATTGACTTCAAACGCAGTCTCTGTCCCTGAGTTGTACTCCCCTGACATTCTGTTCATGACTGCTGCACTGGAAAGTGTGTTGGCTCAAAGCATTCGATACAGCTTCTTTTCATTGCATAATGTCGATAAGGATTTAATTGTAGGGCAGTACTAGTGAAAACCAAAGTCACTGTGATTTTCAGGACTTCATAGGTTAAATAAGACTCGAGAATGTCCCTCTGTGACAGTATTAAAACATTCCACTTGAGATATGTATCATTGTAGAGTGCTCATCCAGTTCCAACCCCTGCCACGGGCAGGGACCCCTTCCACTGGAGCAGGGTGCTCCAAGCCCCTGTATCCAACCTGGCCTTGATCACTGCATGGATGGGGCAGCCCCAGCTTCTCTGGGCACCCTGTGCCAGCGCCTCAGCACCCTCACAGTGAGGAATATCCAGTCATGCTCCTGGTCTAAAGAAGATTTCTCTTATCTTGCATAGATTTTACCTGGAATGACCACTTTTCACTTGTTGATCTTCAGCCTCTTCATAAAGGTGGGTAAGCTGGAGGGCTTCCTGACCCTTCAGCTAATGCCTTTTCCATTTGACTGACACTTTGTCAATACAAAAGCCACATTTTGTGCTGGAGCAGATTGCATTTCCTTTTCATTGGCACAAAGCATTCAGTTCTGTTCTCCCAGAGCACAATGGTAGCACTCCCAATGAGGGGTAATCAGTCTTGGGAATCATTTGCTCCACCAAGTATCTGTTCAAGTTGCTCTTTGATGTCTCCAAATGGATCCCTCATTTTCATTACAGTTTCTTCTATTGCCTCAGTACACAGGCTCCTGAAGGGACAGTACCAGCTCCCTTAAGATGGATGTGATCCTGTTGCAGCACTCTATGAACTGTACTAACACTTTTCCCTTTTAGACAGAAAAGATAGTATATGCTTTTACTGGATATATTTTGTAACTACATTTGTAGGACCTCTCTGCCCTCTTACATATCTTCTTTCCTTGACTGTGTTCTAAAGCATCTGAGTGTTCTTCAATATATATTCCATCTGCTACATTGCTCTGACTGGCATAAGATACAGCATTGCAGCAGTGAGCTGCTGGTGGGTAGGACCCCATTTGTAATCCAATTTTGCTATCAGAAAATGCTGACGTTTAAACTGAACCATTCATCCAAAAGCAGGGGAAGGATTTTGGCAATTAAGGAATCTCTTTGCTCATTCATTTCTCTATTTTCCAGAAAGTTTATGTGCTTGTTGTTAATGTTGATCAGAAAACTCTTCCTAAGGAAGAAGAGAATCCCAATGTTCTTTATCTGTGCTTGATGGACTCAGCTCTTGAGTGGTGGGTGCTGCAGATGCTGCAGTTCAGTACATTTAGGGGCAATGCAAGGTGTGTATGCTCTTATTGTAAAGACAGGCAAGCAACACCTTTTATTCTTCTAAGCTGTTTCTCCATGCAACCTGTATGACAATTTTAGTATTCCATTTTCTCCATGGCCATAAACAACCTTGAAGCTGTGATTCATTCTCCACATATTACTTGTCATGCTGATGCTGCCTAAGGTGCTCCAAAGCCACCGAGTGCAGAATTTGGAGCTGGACACTGTGCAGTATTCATAGAATCCTAGAATAGTCAGGGTTAGAAAGGACCTCTAAGCTCATCCAGTTCCAACGCCCTGCCATGGACAGGGACACCTCCCACTAAACCATGCCACCCAAGGCTATGTCCAACCTGGCCTTGAACACCGCCAGCGATGGAGCAT
>JANRGW010013209.1:0-10235 GCA_024733675.1 Psilopsiagon aymara
TATCAACTGAACCACACAGCTTGGTGTCATCAGCAAACTTGCTGAGGGCACACTCAATCCCACTGTCCATGTCCCCAACAAAAGTGTTGAACAAGACCGGTCCCAATACCCACCCCTGAGGGACATCACTCGTTACTGCTCTCCAGCTGGACATTGAGAAAAAAAAAACCAATAGAAAAGCAGTCTGTAGCTATCATTTATTTTTATCTCAGATAACCAAATAAGTTGGAGCCTCTCTAACCTTCCAGGAGCACAAGCATTCCTACAGCTCTTTGAACCCTTCCTACTTTCCCAACATTATTTTTGAAATGAGGTTATAGTTTTCCAGCAACATGCTCTGTACTTGCACGGCAAAGTCACCTGCCCACCTTCATCTGCTGTTGCTAGCATAGCTTAGGGAACCAGAAAATACATGAAGATAGTTTATAGCCACAGCTTCACAAGAGGAGTAGATGCTCTACCACTATGTTTTCTTTTGACACCACTTCTAAATCAAACTTTTTCTATATGTGTTATGTATCCAGTAGAAATAAGCAATGAGCTTCATGCAGAAATTAGCTGAGGGGCACACTAGTTGGTGTTTGTCAGGTTAGTCAGACTGATGATTTGATGATGCTGAGATCAGCCCCTGAGGAAGCAATACAGCCAGGTCACCTGCTAGTGCACTGCTGCAGCAAAATCTTCCTTTAGGAATCCATGACTCAGTCACTTAACCTTGCTTCCTCTCAAGTGAAGAGAAAACCTCTCATTATCACTACCTGTACAAGTTAAAGCTGATATAGCAGCAGCACAGCTCCCCTGTAGATGTTGTGGTTGCTGCACAGAGTGACCCGGTCACACAGAGGTATATCAAACTGCTCTGAGTGCAGAGCACACCTGGGAACAGGTGGAAGAAAGGAAGAGAGGCAAATGCTGTCCCCAGAGTGCAGGTTTAGTGAAGCAGTGAATCCTCTGGTCCCCTGGCCCCAGCAATATTCTCAGTAAAAGTGGCATCGTTTACTTTCAAGTTTCATGTCCACCACCTTTGCACTTACATGAAATGCCTCTTAGTCAATCTCAGTGGCTCCTTGTGAGTCAGCACTGAAGAACTTCTGGGATCAAAGGGAGGAGAGAGGAAGCAGAAAATGACATCTGGACTCCCTCTCTCTTTCCTTTCTGTTCAATTTCTTTATCCTCCTGTACTTTCTTGTGCTCACAGTGCCCTTCATTTCACTTGCCAGTTGGATATTTTCCTTCCCCACTGCCTGACATGAATTCAGTCCGTTGGCCTTCAGTTGTAGAAAAAAAATTAACTGCTCAAAATTCTAGGAATTATCTTGGAGCTCCTGGGACCATAGAAAATATCCTTTTTCAAAGCAGTGCTTTTGGTGAGACCCTCAGTCCTCCACTAAGATTAGTAAATGCTTTCAAGTCTGGATTCGGAGTTCACTGTGAGAGGTAATTAAATCTGACTCTCAGCTAAACTCTCTCCATGGATCTGGGGATGAAGAAATGTTAACATAAAAATAAGTATTGTGTTTTCTCACCCTTTGTGCCTTCTGTAAAGTGGTAGAAAGAGCCCAGCCTATTTTGTATAGTTTCATAAGGCTCAAGTAAGAATACAGCATTGACTTTCATATTTTAAGCACATATTTCAGGGGGCTTTCAGGTCTTTCTAATGTTGAAGTTACTGATAAATGCTACACCCATATGTAAAAGGCATACACAGGCCTCAGCATTGAGCCTGAAGTTAATCTGGATTATCAAGTGTCTCCTCTCTATTGTGCTGCTGTTGCTACGTCAGACAAGGGCAGGGGACCAAGGAGAGTCCTTTCCTGGCTTAAAATAACTGCAGAATGATCTTATTTGCCAAGAATTATTCCTTGTGAGTGCTGCCGAGCATGCTCTATGGTTGTCTTCCTTTGCAGCTGCACTGCTGATGCACTAGAAGGAGCAATGGAAATTTGAAGGAGTTGATTTTACCTTGACTTCCCTTCCTACACTGCACAATTTCAAAGTTAAGGTTTTGATTTCCTAAGGAAACCTGGAGACTGAAAATAACACCTAGCTTATTTGTAAAATGAAAGAAAAAACCAGTCTGTTTCCATCTTGAATCAAATAGGGCCAGTATATAAACACTTGAATAGCTGTCTGGAATTTCACCATCTTCATTTTTTCAGTAGGTTTCTGTTCATAAGTCTCCATACAGCTACAACAGTGCTGACAGGGTTATTAACCACAGAAGCACCGTTCAGTGAATTTTACTTCCTTTTAGGAATGCAAAACATGTAAACAAATGCACACTTTGATTATTTCATTATTTAAAAAAAAACAAACACATTTTTGGGGCTGAATGTCTTTCAGGATAAAATTAATATCTAAGCAGATTCTCACAGAAACCATAGATAGAACTTTAATGGTGTTTCTATATTTAGTGCTGTAATATGTTCATGTGACAACCAGCTCTATCACTATTCAAAGAGTCACATATGTAACTGTGAATCCAGTACACCACACATGAAAATTTTATAGTAAGTTATTAAACTCATCATTCTGTCTTTGTGTTTCACTGCAGTAGTCACTCAGAAGCGCATGCAGCATGGTATGATCTGAGTAGCTCACCAGCATTGCACAAACTACAGAACACCAACTGCAGCAAGCAATGGAGTGTGGTGCTGAGATCCCCATGCAGGTGCCAGTGGGGCTCCTTCAAGCTGGGAGAAGGTGGCTATGGAATAGGTAATGCAAATTCACAGCTTTGGGGACCTTGTTTCATTATGTTGTACTGAGCCATATTGACAGAGCTGACTGTTTGAAGGGAATTTCTAACTCAGTGCATCACTGCATCATTGAGTCATGATTGCACTGTGTACTAAAGCTCAAAAAAGGCTGGGAGAGGACATGGCATGCAATAAATATGTATTTCCTACAGGTATTAGATGTACTTAATCTATACTTTCAATTAAAATCAGATTAAGGCCTTACCATTCAATATTACTTGTATTTCTCAGTACATAGATTAGAATGCTTGGAAACACCTGTGTTTTCCATTCATGAAAATGTCTTTTATACTAGAAGGGTAGAATTCATTCCTCCTAACCTCAGCACTTCCAGTTTAGGCATCTGGTCTGGCCTAATCTAATCAAGTTTCTTTGTTCCCCCTGTAGTCAAAGGCCAGTGATGAAGCCCATCAGAAGGCAAACCATCTGAGATGTCTGCCTTGGGACAGGATGACTTGCCTTTGGGAGGATGCAGGATGACTGGATAAGACCAATTGCTTAAACTCAGAAATGCCATGGACCTATTTGCATGTTTTAACCTATTATTGATGTCAAGAGTCAACAATATCCAATACTCTATGACCTCAAGGTAAAAAAGGAAGTGATAATGAGGCAAAGCATGACCAACAGGTTAAAGTGAAGTCAGCTGTAAAATTTGCAAATATTCCTTCATCTAAGTTATTTTAAGAGACTGCTGATTTCCAACGCCTAACGTGAAGGGGGGAAACATTAGATAAGCTAAACTGCAGATTTTGCTGGTTTTAGTTCAACCAAAAGCCAAATTGCTCAAGAAAAAACAAAGATGCCCCAAAGTAGCATCTTTGCAACCATGATAGCAAGCAGGCATAAACACCAGATTCCCTTTGCTACTTGTTCATATGTGGAACATTCTTATCATGCTGTCAGAGAAAAATCCACAAGTATGACAGGGTCCTTGACCACATCAGCAGGCTGAACTGCAATTGCTGTTCACTTTTCTTTCAGTGAGATAGCTCCTCACAGCTCCCTGGCAGGCAATCAAAACACTGTGTAAATGATGTTTTAAGGGAGAGATCTGAGGCATCCAGGAACTTGTAGGGGGGAAGTCATTTGCTCTTAAATGGGAAGTGAGAAACCATCATCTGATCCATAGAGCCACAATGTTTCTTTATATAGAGAAATTACATTTATATTGAGTCAGCCCTAGGACTTTACAGATATGGAGAGCAAAAGACATGCTGTATTTGACCCTATTTTTCATCGCTCTTGTGTTTCACAAGACAAGTGTTTGTGGGATAAGGTTTCTCACACTTAGTTTCAGCCTTCAGGCTGTTGTTGGGTTGCTGTTACTCAGTTTGAGCCAAACAGTGCAAAACATTCTGTTGCCTAGATATGTTTTTCCCCTCTGAACAGGAGCCAGATATAGCAGTAGGAGCTCTGCACTGGGAGTGAATATGAATTCTCTTCAGTCATAAGTTCTGATGGCAATAGTTTGGCTATTGCCCAAACTGATCCAGAGTTCCTCTGTGTTTCCTCCCACAAGTTACAAGCAATTTAGAATCCAGCAATACGTGTAAGCAGTTCTAGTAATTTCTCCAGCAAAATTGTTTTTCAAGACTTATTTTCACTTCTTATAACCTGTCTTTTTGTACAGCTGCAGACATCTTGTGGGCATAACAGGACAAAACTGAAGAAGCAAACAACAACAAAACTAACCAAAAAAACAACCACCAAAAAACAAGGAAAAGGGAATATCCTTGAGAGGAAAATTTATCTGTTTGTACAGTTTACAACAAAAGTAGTTCAAAATTTTAAACTTAGGCAAGCATCAGTCATTGCCATATTCAGCTTCATTATTTGTCTGCAGTTCTTCATGGCTAAGGCTTAGCTTATCTCTGAGTCTGATCTCACTTGTGGGACTGATTTGCAAATCAAAAACACCCTGCTAACTTCCCCACCTTCTGTTCATGTGCTGAGCATGGCACCATATGGTATGGAATAATCCTTTGGCCAGTTGAGGTCCACTGTTCCGGCTGCGTCTCCTCCAAACTTGCGCACCCCTTGTCTTCTTCCCAGCAGGCTGAAAAAGAAGGTGAAAAGCCCTTGACTTAGTGTAAGCACTACTTAGCAGCAACTAAAAACATCAGTGCATCAACATTATTCTCCTAATAAATCCAAACCACAGCACCATATTGGCTTTGTGGAAGAAAATTAACTCTATCCCAGCCAAAACCAGAACAGAGTGACTGGCATTATCTTTCTTAATGTCAGATTAAGTTTGAAACTTCCTCCCCTAAGTGTCATTGTTTCCCTTTTGAAAAAGAGCAGCAGCTGCACCTGTGGGAAAGCCGCCTTGCAAATTGTCATAACACTTAGAAGCCTAGGCTGATGCAGTCCTGGATAAGCAAACACAATGTAAAACTAGATTTCGTTAGGACATCATCAGATCACATTGCCTCCAATTAGTATTTGAAGTGTGACAAATTGGAAATTCCTTCCTTAAAAAAAAATGAAAAACTTTATAAAATAATAAAAATAATTAAAAATTCCTCCCTCTCTGCTACCCTTCAGCAGCTTGAGTGATTATTCTGTGGCTTTAGATATCAGCAACAGGACTTCAGCCGTATTGAAAACTAGCCATTTATTGAAACAATTTTGCACGTCAGATTTTTTCTAGTGCCTCATACAAATGAAGTTCTCTCTCCAGTACTGCTCTATTTCCTTAATAGCCTCTTATGATGGTTATGCCAATGAAATTAGTCAAGAACTTCAAAGCAGCTTTTGCTATTCTTCTGAAAGACTCAAGAACATTTGGAGGTCCTGTGATGTAGTAAAGGGTTCATGACTGAAATCAGCAATAAAAGAACTACAAACAGACACAGTTGATTTTCTGATAGACTGATTTTTATTAAATGTTTCTAACCTAGATACCCAAATTATACCTTAGTCTTTGACTATTCTCTATGCTAGCTAGGCAGTGGGTGTTACAGTGTGTTAATCTCTCTTCTATAGCAAGCACAGATCCCAAAGAGGCAGTTACCTAAACTTAGAAAGATAAGTTTATGAAGAGGATAATATGCATCTCATGCCTTCTTTGCCCAGTTTTGGGACTCCAAGGACATGAGAGGAGGGCCTAAGTCCCAACTCATCAAATTAAGAGGATGTACTCTGTCTATTCTCTTATGCTATCCCTTTAATAAATTTAAACTTCAGCCACATAGGAGTCACTAGTGGTTGATTCAGCTTCCACTGGAGCCAAGATGGACTGTTTGCATATTTGTTATAGCTATACTATTTTGGCTGTAGGAGCAGCCTAGAAGGGATTTGCTCTACAGGCTGACTGTGATTATCTAGTGTGCAGCAGCAATTTTGCTCCAACAAGCCAAAGAAAGGAATAATAGAGGGTTTGAGGCTCCGCAGGCTTTAGAGAAATAATTCTCCTTTGTACAGAAAATAACTTCTGCAGTCACCTGTGATCTGGGAGGAAGCCTTCTGATTGTGTCAGAAGTGCTCAAATATATTGGTGAATCGTTTGATCAGAGATGTATCTCTTGACCTTTGAAATTACAAACAACTGAATCTTGTTATTAGGAAAGGCAGCATGGCCTCACCTACAGCTGAGTGTTGTATAGCACACACCAGCTAAAAATGTTTTTAGATCAAATTGGAACTGCAGTGAAAACCTGAACCTGACCAGAATCGTAATGCAATGGAAAACCTTACACAGACACCTGTTTCAAAGTGGCTCCTGGCTCAATTGTCAGATCAAAGAGTGTCAGCTACCCCTGATAAACTCAAATAAGCCCCTGGAATCTTGGATGCTTTGCAGATCCCAAACCTCTTAACACAAGAGGTTCACTTATCAACAGTTTCTTTTGGGAGTCCTGAAATTATCTGATGAAATTTCACAGTGTGTAAAAGAGGATGGCTTGGGAATTAGCACTGCATTCCTTTTTCCCAGGCCAGCATGCTCCCCACCACAGGCTCATCTCCCATGTTCTCAGTGAAGTAAATTAAAAAGTAAATTGAATAGGTCTTTTTATTTCCCCAAGACTTCGTGAAAACAACAACTAGAATATACATACACATGGATGCCTAGAATGAGTATTATTTACCTGTGAAAAAAATTCTGTTCCTCTCTCTGTCACATACACATACACTATTTCCTTCCTGAAAACAAGACTGACCAGGGTGCTGATCAGCCATGTCATCAATATGAACAATGACAAATCCCTGTCACGGCTCAGAAGAACCTTACATAAATTTTCCCTGGACACGAGGAGAGGTTCTCCTCCTTACCCTGTCACTCGTGGTGAGCGCTCAGAAGCTGAATTAAGCAGGGGCATTTGGCAATAGAAAAATAACTCTTAATATGGAAGTCAAGACTATGAAGTGTATTTAATTCCTTCATTTTCCTCCTTCCATTCTAATTAGGATTAGATATCTCTGGTAGATATTTTTGGTATTATTTTTGTTTTCGTAAACTATGCATGATCTTATCTGCTTCACATGGTTCTAAATAATACTAGAGAATTAACTAATGGAACTAAAATTGTTGGAAAATCCAGTAGAAAAATCCACAGCTCACTTAAATCCCCACCACCACCCCACCTGGAACACACACATGTCAGAAATTTGTGCCAAAACCCCAATACTAACATCCATACCCTTTCCCACAGTTTTATTTGATTCTCAGAGAGTCCTGTTACTGATGCAAATGGCAGATGATAGCAAAGGAAAGAAGCAGAAGCTCTCATCGTCTCAGGTGAAATCTTTGCTGATCAGAACCTGCCCTGGTTTACAGGTTGCATTCAGCACTTCTCAGAACTAAGTACATTGCCTTTCAATAACATCTAATGGATTACAAATGCTATAGAACGAATAATAATTAATAAATTGAAAAAAAAAATAAAAAGAAAAAAGAAGAAATAAGAGCTCATCATGAAAGAGAACCAGGTCCAACCTCAGCCCAAAGTTAAGTGGTCTTACTTGAACAACCATTCAGATGAGTCCTTTCTCTCTGCCTCTCTTAGATCTTTTGTTCCTCTCCTAACACATTCTGCTTGGCCACTGGTGTTCTTCCCAGTATGTGGCTCCAGGGTACCATCTAAGACCAAAAACTTTGGGCTACAACCTTGGAGCAGCAAGCCACAGTATTGGATTCTAGCGACAAACAGGACAAAGCCTAGACAGGCTATGGCACCGGCAGCCACAAGCTTGGCTCCATACAGCAAAGTACTAAGGCTACAGTAAAACAGATGTGTTGAGCTGCAAAAAAGGAAAGGAATAAGGAAAAGTTAGGAAGAAACAGTCTGTGTTTGCTTAAGAAGAATTTTATTATGAGCCTGTGGGAGTACCACTTCATTTTAGGTAGTCTTCACAGCTGAGTATAACTGCCACATGCTGACAGCTCCTTGAATTAGCTCTAAGGACAAGCTCTAGGATGTAAGTGATATTAAAAGCTCCTAAAGTTTAATATTATTCTGCCACAATTATACAAAAGGTCAGCAGTAGAAACTGCTGCAACCTGTAAGGAAGGTTTGGGCTGTGCCCCAGACCAGCCTTGTATGCTGCATAGCTATCTATGCAATGTCCCTTCCAAAACACAGCAACCTCATTTACCCTGGTCAACTAAGACATGCTCAATCTGTCCTGTCTGACAGGGATACATATTCAGTGGGCAGGACTCAATGAAGTGGTTGAAGTTATATTGAGGCAAGTGCTACTGATGGATTTCAGTGGGATGAATGTCAGAGGCAGTTGGAATAGCGATGAATGTAAAGCAACAAAGGCAGAGACAACTCTTTAGTTGTCTTAAATGCAGAGAGGGCTCCAAAGAGGTTTGAGATATCTTCCCACTTGAGAGTATTTAAACAACAGGTTTATGCGATCTGATAATATATTTTGATGCAAGATGCTAAACCAAATAGAGCAATGAGTCTACTCCAACTTGAGAAGTTCTGTGTTTATCTAGATTTATCATCTTAATAAGCAAGATAAACTTTTCAAAGCACATTGTCTAGCATTTGTCATGATGACTGACGACGCTTCTGTTGATTTTGTAACAAATTTTGCATTTAAAAAGCATTTTATAGTGTTCTGTGCCAACTCTGGGGCTATATATTTACCTGTCCAGCTACAGCTAATCTTCAGGAAGCTACAGCCCAAATATCTAGCTTCTGAAGGGCACTCATCCAGCTGAGTTATTTTGAACATATGCCCCCTCTTTTGTAGGCAGAATGGATCTGCTAGGAGGATTGTCTCCATTCTTGTGAAGCTTAGGTTGGTCCAAGCCTTTCTGTAAGAAGCATCTTAGAACAAAAAAAGGAAAGGGAGAGAAGAGTCAGTGTTTACCCTTCTAGCTAAAGAGCAGAAAGCTTTTTAATTGATAAAACTTCCATTATGAGAACACTCAGTACATATTAACACTGTTGGATGTTACTTTTATGCGGTAAGATTTTGTTCCTTGACAAACAGTCACACCATCTACTTCACCACCCAGTAAGGTGAGACATTAAAACTGTTAGCAGCTGCAGAAGTCTATTTTGAGAATATTGCACAAGACTCAAGAGGTAGAGACTCAGAAATGAAGAGGAGATTGTGAGACAGTGAAAGAAGGTGTCTGAATTAGGAGATACTAGAATCTCCAAAACATTAGTAACAATTCCTATTTATACAGCAGAGTTGGATTCCCTTAGACATTCTATTAATTGTAAATTCACTACTTAAATGGTAATTCAAATGGTGCACTGCTGATCTCATTTAGCCTGAAAAACCCCAATACCCCTAACACCAACCAATGCAACTACATAACAAGTTTTTGGTGTCTCACTAAAACTGAAAGCTGAAGCACTGGAAAGCCCAAACAAGAAGCTTTTTGATCTCTCAACACGTGTTCACTACAGGTGTTTGTCTGTGATATGGTCCCAGAAAAAAAACACCTCATTAACCTAAATGGTAACAGGAGAGGTCTGTTTGTAAGCTTCTGGCATGTTGGCTGTTTTCCTCAGTTGCAAAAAGCTGGCTGGCACTACTTTGAAATGTCAAAGTGATTCTATCATCAGCACAAAATGTCTGTTTCGATGTTGAGCACTGTTGTCCCTGGGTCCTCTCCTAGCCAATGAGGACATCACAAACAAGGCATCTGCTGTGTAAATCAAAAACACACCTGCAGAAAAACAACTTGCCAACAGGCTGCTGAAAAGAGGAGCAGCTGAATGAATACTCTCAAGAAATATCTGCCATCAAGACATGGCTCCCCAGTGGCACATCCTGGCAACAGCTATTTATAACCTGTGTTTCTGCAAGGCCAGATGTAGGAAAGTTCATAGAATCATAGAATAGTTAGGGTTGGAAAGGACCTTAAGATCATCTAGTTCAACCCCCTGCCATGGACAGGGACACCTCACACTAAACCATACCACCCAAGGCTATGTCCAATCTGGCCTTGAACACCGCCAGGGATGGAGCATTCACAACTTCCCTGGGCAACCCATT
>JANRGW010013210.1:0-12861 GCA_024733675.1 Psilopsiagon aymara
CCTCCTGGCTTCCCCTCCTCCCTGGCAGAGCATGAGACTCAGAAAGTCCTTGGTCAGAGTAAACATTACTGAGCAGCTACTGAAAACACCAGTGTTATCAGCACTGTTCGCAGGCTGAAAGTCAGAAACACAGCATTGCATCAGCTACTAAGAAGAATTAAAAATGACCGCTATTGCTGAACCCAGGACATCTCTTTAGAATCTTCCCACAATTCACCTTCTCACCTCCACTCCTGAGCTGTTGCCTGAATGGAGAAAGCTTATTCCATAACACCATAACACAGTGTTAATGAATCTTCTCTTCCTTTTGTCAAAAGAGGCAGAATCTAATCTGAAAAGTATTTAATAATATGGTTTTCCTGAATGCAGACAGACAACTGATATGACAAAAATTTTTTAACCTTGATTTTTTTGTGGGGAAAAAAATACCAAACAAATGTGAAATGCTTTTAAAATGAGAAATTGTGATTGAGGGGAAAATAAACCCTACAAATCTCTCCTAATGCTTTGGTGCAGCATTTCAGCCATCTGCAAACCACCTTATAGCCTCCCACTAATCTGACTTTCTAACGCACTGCAGGTTGACATTTATTGGCAGCAGACTTTAAAAACGCTTCTATCAAGATCTCTATAATCCTCATATCTAAAATGTCTTTGTTCTGTTCATGATCAAACCCTTTAGAAAACAGAGCCACCAGTCCCAGCAAGCATTCAAGATGCTCACAGGTGAGTTAAGGCACAATAAAAAACACAGTAATCTAGCAAATCTCCTTGGAGAATGTGTTGTTTATCACCATGCCTGCAGACTTACACTACAAATGTATTGGCAACCACTCCTAGATGATCATATACAAAGACATGAATATAATTTGAAAAGTTTAGGAGATGCACAGAAAAAGCAATCAAGAGCCTCAACAAGAAATCTCAGGAAAAAGTAAAATGATTCGGTAAACATGAATGTTTTTTAAGTCCTTCAGTAGAAGGAATAGGAGGAAACGAAGCAATGACCTTTCATACCCATCCTTCAAGTAGCAGTTTTTAGAAACTTTTGTATTGTCCATAAAATTAGGCAGATGATAAATCTCACTATGATGATTTGCTCTTTATAAGTCCGAAGTCACTGTTCTGAGTTCTCAGTGTATAATTACTTCAATGTAGATAAAGCATGAGTCATCTGTTCTCCTCTAACCTTTGCATTTAAATTTGAATTTTAGTCTTGCTTATCTTTTTTTCCAAATTGATATTACTGTCTACTATGTTTATTAAAAACAACTTAAAGCCACAGTGCATGTCAAGCTCTGCACTGAGGCACCATTTGTCGTGTTATTTTAATTAACACATCTCAGGGAGATTACAATTCTAATCATTTCTATTAACTATGACAGAGTTTTCTTTATATTAAATGTCAGATTTTGTTTCCTATTTCAGATTATGCCTTAATACCCAAGAGGCTTTTGGTAAATTCTCTGCACACTTGGGTATGAAAGCCAGAGGCACTGTCATCTTTTCCTGCCAGCATCACAACCATGCTTGATTGGGCAGTGTCCTTACCAGGTTCCCAAATTAGCCCCCTCTGGATCTCTTCCTCTTCTCCCTTTTTTAGTGAGACAAAATTTCTAAACCCAGGAAATACATTCATCGACCCAGAATGAGGCCATTGGGTACCCCCCTTCACTCATTAAGAGACTTCTCTTGGAGTAGGACTGTACTCAAAGGGATATTAAAAAGAAAGTCCCCCACATCAAGACTACAGTGACAAAAGATTTTAAGCTTAAGTACTTGGCTGTCTCTACACATTTTTGCCCATCATTTGTCACAATCCTTTTAACCCATACTTGGGTAATAAGCTGGAGCTCAGTCTATTTAAATGGCTGCAGGGTGAGCACAGGGTAAAACTTCAGTTAATACCTTCTTTGAGTGAATTTCTTAGAAGGTTTGGCCCCAGATATGTAACAGTGGTTCAAAGCCACTGAAAGAAGAAGAAACCCACCTTCCTATACTTAAGGGGGAGGGGGGTATGTTTATTTTTAAAGGTTCCATTTTTAACCTTCTCCCTTCCTTTTCAGTGTCCCAACCATAGTATATACTCTTTATCCCCAGCCATTGGGGAACTGCACAGCAACACTTTCTGCTGCCATGAATAATTGAAACCATGGCACTAATTCAGCATTTTGAATGGGATTGCCTTACTTCATTACTCTTTTCCATGACCAACAGATATGAGCCCATGGGAGGAAGCGCTATGCAGCAGTAAGGGTTCAGTGCTCATCACTCCTGTCAAGCTCCCCTGACAAGCAAAGGCTAGTCAATCTCGAAGTCTTCAACACATCACACTAAGACACTACAAGAATAACTTCTTTTAATGTCTTTTTTGTTCCTTTTTAATTAAAGATGAATGGTCCATTTACTAATGTAAAATGCCATCAAGGTATTTTACGGTCTGAAAGACTATGAGAGCCTTTAAGCTCTTAGTTTTGAGATAGTGGGATGTACCAACATGTGCAATTTCACTACTGATAATTAAATTCAACACTGCTGTTTACCTGTTCCTTTGGAAATCCAAACAAAATTAATTGAATCTAGACTGATTTCCCCCCACACCCCAGCCTTAAAAACTAACATTACATATTAGCTTGGTGTAGTAAAGTCAACTTTAAGATATATTGTGTAACTAATCTGACACTATGTAAAAGTAGACTTTTCTCTGCAGATTTTTATTTAGGGTCTTGATTCTAGGTAGATGTCAGGAGAGTTGAATGGAAAAGATGGAAGTCTTACCTAAGAAAATGATTTCCTGAAGTCTTTGCTTGAAGCCAGTATGTTTTGCCTCCCTTTTTCTTGTGTAAGCCAAAAGAGACTATAAGAAAAAGCCCATTATTGTGCCTCTATCTGTATCCTTCAGGTATATTTAATACTAAACTACTTCAAATTGACCCATCTCATCTTTTCATTCATACTTATATGCATGGTATACTTTCCATCCTCTTAATCAGTTCTCACTATTTTTTGCTCAAGTCCTACAATAGGCTATCTATCGTCCCCTGAATTTGCTGAAATACATTGATCCAAATAACTAGAGCCCTAAAATTATTAGCAGGATTCTTGATGGGCTTTTACATATCTTTCTATATCACAGTAGGTATAACCCGCTGAAGTCATCAGCATATCACTCTGAGGTTCACCCAAGAAGGGTATCAATTTATTTTGGGTTTTCTAACGCACACACGGATTTCTTCCCACACATTTTCTTTAAACTGTTTTTTGTTTCTTCTTGACATTTGAATGCCATTTTGTCACTTGCCCCCTTCTGGTGAAGAAAATGTGGTTTGAATTTGAGAGTTCCTCAGGGCATGTTCATAAAGCACGTTCTGAAAATACAGCACACTTGGGAACAAGGAGATGCAAGAGCTCTTTTAGCCTAAAAACTTACAAGCAGACACACTAAAAAATATCAGCTCAAATCCATCTGCCTTTCTAGCAGTCCTTCAATGCATGCTCTGCTAACATTCATATTTGTTTACCCACCACTTAAGTCCTGGGCAAGATTTTTTCAAGCACTACTCAAACTGGGGAGAATGGAGGTTGACTCCCAAGTGCAAGGCCGTTCTTCACCCTCTCTACTTAAATCCCCAAGGACCAACATGAAAAAAGAGGAAAAAGAATTTCCTATGTGGTTGTATACTGCAAATAAACACCAGTCTTAGAAATTGCAATCTTTTCTGGCTCAGCATGTATAAAGAGTGACAGTAATTGCTGAGAACAAATATTTCCCATCCTCAGCTTCTAAGGTTTCCGATAAATGTGTTGAAACAGTACAGCCTGTCCTCCATCTCCTGCATTACAGAGCTGAACTGACACCAAACTGGGGTAGAATAAGGGCTTGCCCTGCCCTCATATTCTACTGTAACCCTAAGGAGACCATGACCCAAAGTCTTAGACATCCTTTTTGCTGGCAAGATTGCAGACAGCGCAAGAAACAATGCAACAAAAGCAAGACTTCAGGCCAGCCACAACGCACATCTTTACCATCCTTATTTAGGTCCCATTGGTCTAAAGTAACCAAACAGAAAGGACAATAACCATAAACCCAGCCAAAACACTTTTATTGTCTGAAACTCAAAATAAAATGCTGGCCTTGCTTTTGTCTCCCTGGCAGACAGTCTGACAGAAGATGGCAATTGAGCAAGAAGAAGGGAAGCAGATAAATTTGGATGTTAATATGCACTCTGCAATGTGTCCTCCTGGGAACCGTGTTGTGTAAACAACATTTAAGAGTTCTTAACATCCCTTCCACACCCTTGTGTGGGAGAGTAACTAGGTGAAGGGCTCTCCTCTCACTAAATTAGACTCTGGATTTAGAATCACAATGGTATCATTTATCTCACCTCAGGAACTCTTAAGCACTCCTTGCCCATGAGACTATATGGCAACTTAGTGAAGCAGCATTTAAAGCACTTCATGGAACTTTACAGCTTTCCCAGAATAACTTCTGCACTAATTGGGGAGAGGCAGAATTATTTTTTTCAAAGAGCTAGACTCTCCCAATTTTAGCCCAGATTTTATTAGAACGTGGTGTAGGGAAAGCCTGCACATCTGACCAACAACTAAACCTTGCTCTTCAGAAGAGGTTAAGGTAAAAAAAGAGAATAAATACAAATAAAAAGCAGCTTTCAATAGTAAGCATTGAAGACAAATAACAAAGGAGACATAAAGAGAAAACTCTAAAAGCTTATGTTTCAAATCTGTTTCCAGAAGAGGATAGGGAGAAGCTGAGGAAGTATTCACTCAGGCAAATTATTTTCTGTTCATATCCCTCAGTTTAGCCTTCAGTGCATTTGTCCACATCATCTACCAAATCTTGAGATTGTAAAACATGGAGCTGTTGGAGCAAGTTCAAAGGAGGTCCCGATGATGATCAGGGGGCTGGAGCACCTCCTATATGAAGACAGGCTGAGAAGATAGGGCTGTTCAGCCTGGAGAAGAGAAGGCTGTGTGGACAGTTCAGAGAAGCTCCCAGTATCTGAAGGGGGCCTACAAGGATGCCAGAGGCAGACTCCTCATTAGGCACTTAATGTCAGGACAAGGGGGAATGGTTTAAACATAAAGAGGGGAAGTTTAGGCTAGATATAAGGAAGAACTTTACTGTGAGGGAGGTGAGGCACTGGAATGGATTGCCCAAGGATGTTGTGAATGCTCTATCCCTGGCAGTGTTCAAGGCCAGGTTGGAGAGAGCCTTGGGTGGCATGGTTTACTGTGTGGTGTCCCTGGCTATGGCACGGGGGTTGGAACTAAATGACCTTAAGGTCCTTTCCAACCCTATCTTTCTATGATTATATGACTAATAAGTAAAATATTTTTTGCTTTGTGTCACACAAAACTGATCCTGAAACAGTTTCCAGATCGATGCCACTGACCTGCGCCTACAAAGAAGATACAGATTTTGGCACCATTGCAATACTGAGCAAATTCTTTCAAAGGAGAGTTAAAATTCTTTGCTGAAAGTCACAGATTTTGTCAGAATCATATAACTAATGTTTTGTTGCTTTTCCTTATTTCATCAAAGTATTTAAAATAATGTGATATCAAATGTATTATTGTTGTTTGTTTGGCAGGTATCCAGCATTCAAATAGCAGGATGGCTGCTGCACTCAGCATTGAATTGTCCCAGCACATTGTATTTGTACAATTTCATCCCCGTACTACACAATCAGGCCAGGGAATAACATAAAGTTGTCTAATATTCTGTCTTTACAACAAGCAAACAACCTGGAAGAGTGGATTTCAAATTTTGGCTGGGGATTAACATCCAAATTCTTTGAAAATTAGGGATATAATTATGCGAAGTCAATTACTATTTTCAATTACTTCTTTCCGAAGGCTTTATATTAAACAATGTTGGGCACCCTGTGCCTGTACCTCCTCTCAGTCCTTTGCATCATCTGCCGACAAAGAAACACCACAAACAAGTGTCTCAAAAAGCATGTGTGGTGGTACTGGGGCTTCTGGCCAGCCAAAGCTTTTGGTATGCTGGCAATAGGAATAGAAAGGTGAGGACCAAGATATAATTTTCTCACTCCTGGATCTGTTTATTTTAAGGTTTAATTACAATACAAAATAAACTCGCTGATCAATAAAATGAGTGTGTCTGTGTGTGCCTTTCTCAAATTTTATTCGCAGTTTACAAGTAATAAAGAAGTGGCAATCAATTACGTTGTACTGAATGTAAACACCAGCCCATAAATGTTTTTTATTGTATTGAGTTATGGCTTTGCATGCTAATGGCTCATATTCATTTGATGTTTTTCCTGGAAGTTTCCTGTGCAACATGGTAATTACATAAATTGCAGCATTCTTTTTTAGTGGCTATGGGGAAAAAAGAAAAAAAAAGTAATTATGAATTTTAAAAGAATCATAGTCTCCTTGGTTTTAAGAGATTTTCCTATCTGTACATCCATGCAGCACATGTTGAAAGGGAGCACTTCTGGCAAGTATCTGCCATTTGCATGACTGAAGAAGTAAGTTCAAAGATATTCTGGAATTGGATGAGTCAACAATAAAGACAACGACAAAGGAAAGGTGACAGTGAAGAACCTCAGGTAAAGCATTAAGTCCATTTAGGACACTGTATTTTAAGAGAACTGTAAGCTTATTTTTAAAGAAAGGGAGACTGCATATTATTGGAGAAAGGGAAACTACAAGTATGTTGAAGAGATACAGGAAATGTCCTATGAGAGAAGATCCTTCACTCTTAAGAAGAAAACAAAAAGGAAGGATAGTTGCACTTATACTATTTCTTCTGGGGTTTTAAGTTAAACAAAAGCCAATTAAATTTCATTTCTAGATTACATAAACAAAAACTTCCCATGTATTTGTTACATGGCTACAAATAGCAAAAAGGGATTCAAATTATGCATGGCTATAAAGATTGCCACATTTCTCAAGGAAGTTACTGAATACCCTTAGTACACCTCATAAATGTCTATATATACTAATGACCAATGACTTTGTTAGTATTATTTCTAGTATTCCCTCATCACAATCCAGTTTTTGGAATATAAAATGTGCTGGATAAAATAAGAGTTTTCATCAGTTACATACTGCCAGCTAACAAAGCAGAAAATAGAAAAAATGGCCATTTCTATTTCATATTGCTTAATATCCATCACTTCAATGGAAATGAGATAAAGTAGATAGCAGTAATAAGAACAGTATTAAGAGCACATACATATATTACATATTTCTCAGAGGTAACACTGTTGTACCGTTTACGTTGTTAATATTAAAATGGCTCAAACAGCACAAGACAGTGTAACCAAAGCTATAAATATTGCCTTTAATATAAAGAAGTTGAATGAGCTTTTAACCTTGAATTTGATACAATGTTGAAAATAACTTTTATACTTAGACGACCTAGCTCCTGTGAATAGCCAAGTACTTTTTCTCTCAAATAAATCTTTCTCCAAAGTAAAACCTTGAACTATTCTTAGCCGTAATAATCTATTGCACATTAAGTGATCATAGACCTTTTCTGTACTTCTTGTAAGTGTAACTTAGAGGCAGAAATGTCAATTTAGATGAAGCTTTCGTAGGTAATATGGAAGACAAATAAACACTTCAAGAAATGTTCCATATTAGGGTTATTTCATTAAAGTGTCCAAGAAGGTTATCTACACATTCAAATACTGTGAGCCCAAGTAGAAATATATTTTAAACTGCTTATTGAATCAGAACACTTTATAAAAAAGTAAGGAAAGGGGAAGACAAAAGGAGGGAGTTTTGATTTTTCAAAATGAGCAACATTTGGATCATAGAAAGATTCAGGCTGAAGAGCCCTCAGGAAGTCGCTAGTCCAACCTCCTGCTGAAAGAAGGATTAGCTATGACAGATTAGATCAGTCTTCCCAGGGCTTCCTCCACTTCATCCTATGTATTCTTAACCTGATGGGTTTAACATTCAGCATAGGAATTAGAGAAGCACAAATGCATATTAAATTCAGAGCGTAGTTCTGTGCAATTAAGCCTGTGAAGAAGTGCATGGCCACTGTGCTCATCAAAAGGCAACAAGGTCAGGAATAAGGCAGAAATGGGAAGTCTGCACACAAAACAGTAACAACAGGGTTAGGAAGAATGCGATCACTGTATCCTATCTGCAGGGTGATGCAAAATGACCAAGGAAGAAATGGCAGGGCAGAGCTTGAGTATGGAGAAAGAGTAAAATCAGTGCAGGAAAGAAATGAACTCATTGTGAAATGCTACAAGTAGGAATAGAGTATGTGCTATCATCTGACCCAGGCTGCTGGCCCAAGTCCTTTAATCAAAAGGTGGTTGACAGGGGATATTTTTAACTTCCATTTAATTAAACTATTTTTTTAAGCATAAGATACCTTGATTTAATGTAGAAGAGATTAAGCAGATACTACCATGAGATATCAATGCTGGCAGTCATGGAATTTGATTGTGAAACAAAATTGGACAGAATCTTCAATACAAATTTGAATGACTACCACTGTGAAGAATTGAATATCCATGAGGTTTAAATACAAGACACAGTTTAGAAAGTCAGAATATTAAGCTCAACTTCTTACACTAGTTGCTATTGGCAAGAATTTGTTGCAAGACAGATAAACATATGGTGCAAATGGCTTATTACCGTAAATAAGTACGATCCACTGGTACAATGTGCCTGTGAATAAAGCAAATGCAATACTATGAGTGTTGGGCAAGTGGAGATAGGAAATATTAATGGTACTGGGGACGGAAGTGTTGAGTGGAACACTGTGCACTTGTCATTTACGTTCAAGAACAAGGAATTTAAATGATCAAAGAAGAAGAAAAAGTAGTTGAGGGCTGCTGAAAGCTAAAAAAGCTCAGATTGTTTAATTTAACAACAGGAAGGCTGCAAGGGGTCATTGCAGGACTGCTTTTTTAGAAGGCATGAAATGAAACTGTAAGGAGTAAGATTTATTTAAGATGAAGGACAATGTTGGCAGAAAGTTAATCAGGTATAAATTTGCTATGAATAAATACAGTCAAAAATAGAATGTTTCTGACAATAACAAGACTGGGGTTCTGAAACAGCCCTTCAGGAAGTGTTGGGGCAAAAGTAACCCTTCATTTAAATGAGAAACTTCATGGATTCACATGCAGGATTAAAAGGCACATCTGCAGCAGTGGGAGTCTGGTCCTAGAGATGCAAGAGGCTGTTTTTTGGCTTGTACTTCTTCTTCCACAAATCCATATACAGGCATTTTTATCAGTGTGTTGCCTTTTCTCTATATACTGAGACACAAACTCCTATCTCCATGGCACAAAAGGAAGAGTAGAAAGTCAGTTATAGGTACTGGTTTAGTTTTCACAAAATGCTATGATGGAGTGATAGAGTAACCAGAAAAAAACCCAAAAAAACTCAACTTCAGATTTCCCAAGAATGTCATTAAAAAGTTAAGCAGCACTTAGTCTTCTTTAAGATGTCATTTTTGTTCAGTGTAACTGTTAGACACTTAATGCAGATAGATGGGCCAAGCAGACTCTGAGAAGACAAAGTTTCCTCCTTTACATCCAATCTAAAAGCTTTTAAAATCTCTCTGTCAGGAACAATATGACTGCATATCAATTACATTCCCTTACTACTGCAGAACTTATAATAAGGGAACATCATGGGGAAGAAAAGACACATTTTGATAACACTGACAGTAAAATGAAACACTGTCAATCTAATTGGCTGGAATGCTGGGACTGTTCATTAACCTCACTTTGCTCATTAAAGTTCTCATCCAGTTAAAATAGCAGCTGGGTTACACCTGGCTGGTACCACACCATCGTGTGCCAGCAAGTTCTTTTCTGGTGTTTTTCTGCTGATCTCATGAAGAATGGGCTCTGGGACTGCAAAGATTCTAATACAGATCAACTAACAAAATACAAACTGTTACCTCTATCCTTGACACAAAGGATGTGCAGTGCCTATATGTGAGATGTTTTCCTGTTGTTTTCAATGTACAGTCTGAAGTTTCATACAGATCTTCTTTAAGTATAGGATTTATATAGGTAAAACTTTGAAAATGAAAGTTCTGAAATTGGTCTTCACATTCTTCTATTATTTTCTCTGTTGGCTTTCTTTCAAAAATTAGAGAACAGGTAGGTACAGCTCATAATTTAGCCTGGAGTTCTCAAAAGAACAAAACCAAAACAGTTTTATCAATGGCAATATATATTTATCCACATACTGAAAGCAAAATAATTGAACCATCCTCCATATGTATCTACAAGAACAATCACAATGATCCCCAGGGTAAGAGGCACCATTTCCCAAAGATACATTCTACATATCAGAAAAATCATAATTCTCCTCACACAGTCTCCATTTAGCTCATAGTTTTCATAATGCCTCTAATAAACAGCAAGAATGGTGGATATTTCGAAAGGACAAACTGGCGGCTTTATTCTCAAGTTCACAATACTGCCTAAGCAAAAGCAAAATAGAAAATAAATCCTAGGCATGCAGGGAAGATGGGAGCAGCTCCATTAAAGTCAACAGTTATACATAAAAATACATAAATCTAGGGAAAGAATAACAAAAGTCTTTGGATAATGTATGAGAATCACGCTATGAACCCTCAGCAGAGATACATCTACAAAGAAAAGTTAGTCAGAAGAACCAATTTTTACATTGCCATTTCAAGCTAAAAGGGGAAAGAATAAAAATTTCATAGCATCAGCACTGTCTGAAGAAATCTTTTTGTGCCTAAATAGTATGCACAGAACAATTGTAAAGCTCAAAGTATGGAAATCAGCATCACAACTGTTTGCATCCATGGCTTTCAGTTGTAGGCAGAGGTTGTTATTTAGCAGGACTGTCAATTTGGCATCTTCAGTGACCAATGCATTGCTTAAAAAAAATAGGTCTTTTTGCCAAAGTATTTTCATTATTTTCAAAAACTTTAAAAAGGGATATTTCATCATGGTTTAACAAGGTTTGAAGTATCTCCAATTTTTACCTCTGGACCAACTCAAGTAGCAGAAAGAGGAATTTGATTTCTTTTGTCCACACTTTATAACAACTTTAAAGAGATGGCTTACAGAGATAATATAAACTTGCAAACAATTAGGATTAGCGTACTGGTCTGCAGTGTTGATTTGAACTGCAAGTGTGATGATGAAAAAAACATCAGTGACTCTTCTAAAATAGGTCTTTTGACATACCCTTCCACTTTCCTACGAATACATAAGAAGCACATGTAGATTATTCAACAGAAAATCACTGTGAGCAGCTGACAGGAAAACTAGGCTGGATCTACAAGGACACAGCAATCAGGGAGACTGAGTTCCAAACTTCTTTATTAAATGCTGCAATTGAGTCTTCATTAAATGCCTTTTGTGTCTAATCCACATCTCTGTTTACAGAGGTACATTTTAGCTTAGTATTTCGTGTTCTTAAGAAAAAAAAAGAAAAGAAAAAAAAAACAAAACAATAAAAATAAAAGAACCAAAGCTGGGGAAATTAGAAAGGTTCTGGCACATCTTGACATGCTTCCAACTGACAAGAGGTTGTTCTCAAACAGCTGTTGCCAACCCAGCATCTTCTCAATCTTATACCCTCATCTTGACAGAGAGTGGGATTTTTCTACCTAGGTAGACATCTCTAAAACAGTTATGAGATGCCTACCTACCTGTCTAAGATATCTTCATAGTAAGAGGAAACCTAAACTTTTAGTTCACAATACATGGCTCTCTAAAGTATCTCTAAAAGAAGTAATGAGACTATTCATCTCCTTAAGAAAACTTATTTTCTTCTCTGCCCAAAGAATGAGCCTAAGGTGAGAGTGATTTCAGGGAAGATGGGTCTTGCCCAGAATGTCTTGTAGAGGCACACCTTCATAAACATACGGAAACTGCCCTTTCTGTCCCATTTTCTTGACAAAGACATTGATGAAAATCCCTCTAACATGACTGTGTGTGATTCCTGGATGAGTTTGTTCATGTGCCTACAGCAGTGGTCTGTTTCCCCAAGAAAGGAGGGAAGAACATTCATACTGATCATCTCCACTGCTCTTCCATGACGCACTTTGGTTTCTGTGATAGGATAGCCTCATGAGAAGCATATACTTCAGCAGTGATAGTGAAGAGCTTCAAACATTTGGGAGAAGATGAACATTCCCGACAACTGTTCAACAACTGTTTAGATGAGGTCCTTACTGATATGGTTTAGTTGTGGACTTGGCAGCCCTGGGGTAATGGTTGGACCTGATGATCTTAAAGGTCTTTTCCAACCTAGTTGATTCTATGATTCTATTCTATGATTTTTACCACCATGACAAAATTGCCACATATTACAAGGAATAAATATAATGATAAAATGAATTTTCTTTTTAGGTACCAAAAGATTTTCAATCTCCAAATTCTAATCTGTCTCTTCAAGAACACAAGAGCTATACAAAACATGTTTAAACACACTATTTCCTGGTTTTGCTCCAGAAACATGATTTGACCTAATACCTGGACATCTCCCTTTTTTATATAACTGTTTCATGGAATCATAGAATAGTTAGGGTTGAAAAGGACCTTAAGATCATCCAGTTCCAAACCCCTGCCATGGGCAGGGACACCTCACACTAAACCATGCCATCTAAGGCTCTGTCCACCCTGGCCTTGAACACCACCAGGAATGGAGCATTCACAACTTTCCTGAGCAACCCATTCCAGTGCCTCACCACCCTTACAATAAAAAATTTCATCCTCACATCCAACCTAAACTTCCCCTGTTTAAGTTTGAACCCATTACCCTTTGACCTCTCACTACAGTCCCTAAAGAAGAGTCCCTCCCCAGCATCCCTATAGGCCCCCTTCAGATACTGGAAGGCTGCTA
>JANRGW010013211.1:0-13990 GCA_024733675.1 Psilopsiagon aymara
GCTTGGAGCACCCTGCTCCAGTGGAAGGTGTCCCTGCCCGTGGCAGGGGTTGGAGCTGGAGGAGCTTTAAGGTCCTTTCCCACCCAAAGCATTCTCTGTTTCTACGATTAATGATGCCAGGTAAGCTGTAGATGGAAAAGGCTGAGGCAGAAACTTTTTAACACCAAGCCCAAACCTGTGACATTGACATCAGGTTATCCCTCCAAAACCTTGCCACATTTTGTCCTACATGCACAGGACAGCCATCATGTCTTATGGTGTCCAAGGAAAAGAGCAGTTTGTGCTTTGTTTTGCTGCGCCACTGAGAACAACAGGGTTCATGCCTGGAGCCGTGGGATGCAGCAACATGTACCAGGATGTGCAACACATGGGTAAATGCACTCATGGGAGCTATGTCTTCCTGGCAGTGCAGGTGGCTGCTAATTTGAACAGTATCCACCGCTTGAATGAAAGCAGCAGGGGTGAGGAACAGGGATTTGTCATTTCTAGGAGGTGGCTTTGAGTCCCTGCCAGCTCGGTGGGGTTGGGAGCAGCAATTCTCATCCAAAGCAGCAGCTGCAGTGCCAGTCCCAGCCAGAACCTCCTCTGTCCATGGGAGTGCTTACAATGAACAGTGGAAAATAGGGTTGGGAGAAGTCTGAGAGCTTCTCTAGCCCATCTTGCTGTGGGCAGGATCAAGTCTATGTGTATCTTCCCTTAGAGAAACTTCTTCAGCCTGTTCATCCAACTGCCAGGCTCCCCAGACTGGTTTCTTTACCCTTATGGCTAGAAGGTTTCTCTAATGTCTACAGACAGTCTCCCTGCTGTTATCTACAGATTACCCACACCCAACATGGAGAAAGGTTTATACTCTTCCACATATGAAGGTGTTAATCCTGTTTCCCTTCCATCTTCACTAAACAGCCCTGGTTCCTCCTGCCTTGCTGTATAAATTCAGGCTCCCCGCCTTGTTGTATGAATCTAAGGGGTCCCCCTTGAGTCTTGTCCTCTCCATCTGGCCTCCTGAAGTGCCCCACTCATGGCCTCAGCAGTACCATCAGAGCGTGGGCCGTGCCACGTGTTCACAAGTGCACGTGCCTGTTATCGCTCAGAGCAGGGGGGCTGCATCTCCTCCAGCTGCCCAGCACTATTGACTTCAGCACACGGTGTTCACCACTCCCCTTACCTCAGTCCTGCAGTGCCACTGCGTCCCTGCTCCCCTTGTCTGCCTCTGTGCGCCCAATTATTGTCCCCTGAGAGTATTTACCTTCCCTGAGTTCAGTCCTGTTTTCTTTTTCTGAGCCATTTCTTCTATTCATAAAGCTAATTCTGTGTTCCAAGCTCTCCTCTCCAGCAGGCTCCCAGCCTTCCTTCATTTAACAAGCTTCTTTATTTATCCTGGTCATTCAGGGCAATTACAACCAATGCTACAAAGGGTTTGCACGTGTTTTTCCCTCAGCAAGCAGTACCTTGATGCATGCTACAAAAGCTCATGTTGATTTTGAGTAACTCGACTCAGTGCTCTGAGAATTAGGCCTTGAATTCCCATAGGTAGCAGATGGGTGGTAGCTCTTAGAGATTGCTCACCTACATGCTTCCCTTGCATCTTTTTATGAGAAGGACTCCTCCTCTCATCACCAGCATCCTATGGCATTCTATGGCATCAAGGACTCCATCCTGGATGGATGATTCCCCTATGACCAGAACCTGCCAGGCAGTGGACAAGCATGACAGGATGCTTTTGAGACAGGTGACTGTATCTGGATCAGGGAATCCCTCTTTGCACTTGGTCTTGCAAAGCAATGGAGAGTTTTCATCAGCAAGGTGCCAAACACCCTTTGAAGTGTCAATCAAATCATTTAGCTTTGATTTTACCTCTAAGGTCTCCCTGCCTTTTCTATCCCAAGAGCTGGGCTTTCCACTGACAGGCAGCCTGGTACGGGAATTCTGGGGCTGTGCAACACAAAGTGATGAAGAGAGCTGCTCAGGATTTTGGTTTCTGCAAATGGGGTCATTCCTGCTCCCAGTATAACCATGTTACCATATGCTGCTGCTGTTAACTGCATTGTACCAGCACAGACTTGGGTGCGTGGTCCTGGGGGCATTTCTCAGCAGGAGATGGTGTTTAGCGGGTGTATTTGCCACCGAGGCTGTGGGATGAGCCAAGCAAAGCTTTCACATGGCACAGCATCCCTACGTCCTTGGATGATTTTGGTTTCAGTATCTTGTTCTCTTTGTGTCTAAGGTTTTGCTGGACTTACTTTTCTATCACTGTCCTCTCCAAGGTATATTTAATCTGCTCTCTTCACATCTTGTAGCAGGGATTCTACTTTTACTTAAGTGGTAGATGCCTCTGCATTTAAATGACAATGGTTTTTATCTGGGGCTGGCAGCTGGGAAAGCTAGGTGGCTTCAGCTTTATAATTACCTCTGTCTGTCTTGTCTGGGTGTTCATGCACATACACACGTGCGGTTGTGCCTTAAGCTGGAGAGGAAACAAGCAGTGAATGCAAGCAACAGCTGGATCCAGTATGTGACAAGTCAGGAGGGATTGTTTGTCTCTAAATGTCTTTTTATGTGCATCTCAGAGCTGCTCTTTGTGGGTGCAGCAGCAGAGGGATGGATAACCCTGGAAATCCTTGGCCTCTTTGGGAGAAATGAAGGTTTGCTAAATACTGGGTCCGCCTGGATGAACTTGTCTTCTGCCTGGGGATTGTGTGTCTTGGCAGAGTTCCCCAGGGACTGGGATGGGAGGAATCTTAGAAAGAAGATGCCTTCAGGTTAAACTTTACTGTCAGCAAGGCAGAACAGCATTGGAGATGGCTGAACCAGTGATGTCTTTGCTGCAGCAAACCTCTATCGCTCGCACCGCTGTATCCCTTATACTCCCTTCTCCATCCCAACTGATTTTGATCCAGAAATGTCCAAGAAGCCTTCTATCACTTCAATTTTCCATCTTCAGGCACGTATCTAGCATAGAGAGGTATGATCTTTGTGGCAGGCACAAGCTGGGGAGAGAAGGATTGGGATGTGGGAATGAGGACTTTCAACATCAACCTGAGATCCCAGGAAAAGGGCTGTGTTGGAGTGAGGTTTGGAGAGGCCTCAGCTCGTAGTTTGTTTCCTTTTCCTTTTAATGTGTTTGCTCTCTAATGTGTGTTGACACAGTAAATACACGTTTGTACAAACATCCCAGCAGAGGGCTGCTTTGAAAGCCCCTTGCAGAGGATGGGAAATGTGCATGGCAGATGCTGGGAGGCGACCCGCTGCCTGGTACACGTTGTGATGTTGGAAATGATCCCCATCAGGAGGAACTCCATGGGACAGCATGAGGCAGAGGTTGCTTTGCTTGGGTTTTTTGGTCAGAAAGACATGGAAGCCTATTGATGGTCAGGTGCAGAAATCATCCCACTGCTAACTGGGGATTCAAACTGTTACAGAGCACATGCTGGTGGTGATAAAAGCATTGAGAAAGATGGGGAGAGAAGTCCCCAAGAAGAACCAGGTCCAAGCTCCTCCAGATAAGGCACTTGCTTGTAGAGGAAGCAGAGACTTGTAGGAAATGATGGACAGACCCAATGCTTTGTTAAAGGTGCTGCCAAAGCTCCCTTCTAACTCAGCACAGTACAGCACCTGGTGTCGAATGGGAAAGCAATGGGCTTGGCCATAACCTGTTTCTTCCAGGTTCTTTCATAACTGATCAATCACAGAATCATAGAATGGTTTGGGTTGGAAAGGACCTTAAGATTATCCAGTTCCAACTCCTTGCCATGGGCAGGGAGGCCTCACATTAGACCATGTTGCCCAAGGCTCTGTCCAACCTGGCCTTCAACACTGTTAGAGATGGAGCATTTGCCACTTCTCTGGGCAGCCTGTGCCAGTGCCTCAGCACCCTCACAGTAGATGTGCTTTTGCACCTGAAACTATTCTTATAGTTGCCTGTGACATCTTATTTCCAACTGTACAGCAGAGAAACCCAGGTTATAGGGGCCTTCAAATGGGCATAAGTGTGTTAAAACTGACCCCGTCTTGATTCAAAGTCCAGTAAGCCCATGTGCTTTCACAGACCAAATTCCAACAATATGAAGCTTGCTACGTCCTTTATCATATATAAATAAGACACATCGTTACTGGCCACGAGCTGTTTATGATTAAACCTTAACACAAAGAAGGTGGAGGTGATTTTGGTCAGTACAGAGTATATAACACAACATCTCTGGTTAGAGGCATGCACTCTGCATAGGTGTGCCTGAGCAGTCTGTGAGCGCTCTTACCACTCCCAGTTGATTAACAGACTCTTTTTACTTCTGATATGCTGCAAACTGGCCACCTGGCTATACTGCAGCAGTGTGATATAACTGGCAAACCATGGATTCATGGGAAGCTCCAAGCTTGAACAAGGCAGGTAGTGACAGGACAAGGGGTGATGGGTTCAAACTAAAGCGTGTAAAGTTCAGGTTAGATATAAGGAAGAAGTTCTTTACTGTGAGGGTGCTGAGGCACTGAACAAGCTGCCCCAAGAAGTGATAAATACTCCATCCCTGGCAGCGTTCAAAGCCTGTTTGTGCAGACCCTTGGGTAACATGGTCTAGTGTGAGGTGTCCCTGCCCATGGCAGGGGGTTGGAAGTGGACGATCTTAAGGCCCTCTCCAGCCCAAACCATTCTATGATTCCGATTCTATATAGGCCTGTAACAAGGATGGTGGTTGCAACGCCTTTCTTTCTTACTGTCAGCTCTGCACTAATGCAAGCTCTGTTAGCTCTTCTTACCTGACAGTCGTCCAGTGGCCTGTTTTCTGGTCATCTTAAAGAAGAGATCTCTATGGCTGCTGCTTTTAGCTCTGCGGGAGTTGGTTCATAACTGTATAACAGCAGAGCATCCCAAGACAGTCAGGGTTCAAAGCACAGCTTTCCAACCCTCTTCTTGCAATACATCATGCTGAGCACACAAACATCATCCTCAAAATTAAGCATTTATGCTATGAACCTTCCCCACACCTTTTCTCACATGGACAGCGAGGAAAGGGTGCGTGGCCCATCTGTGAGAGATGCCAGACAGTCACTCAGGCTGAAATTTGTCTCATCTAATGTCAGTCATCAGCATTGAATGGAAATGAGTCGGCCGTTTACAGATAATGGAGAGAGACTGGCACCTTCAGAAAGCAATTCACTCCATCTGCCTGAGACACCTATTTAGGATGGCACAAATCGCCCTACGGTGAAAACCTGTCTCTTCCCATTGACTAAAGGGGAAAGCTGCCTGACTCATTAGGTGAGATGTCTAATTTTCAGGAAGACCATGTTAAACAAGATGAATCCCACGTTTAGTGCAATGCCTGGAAGGCACACAGGTGACTGGTGACGGCAAGATGGTCTCTGGAGCCGGGCAGAGCAAGGGCTGCTTGGTTCTCATTCATTTGCTTTCAGGTTGGCCTTTGCAGCTGAAATAGTCTGCTTTGAGCTGGGTTACTGAAGTGGTGCCTCTTTGGTGGGCTGGGGAGGAGATGGGAATACTGGTGTGGCAAACATGGGATCGGAAGTGTTTCTGCCACGTTGCTCCATCCTCAGCACAGCTTCTTCCCTGTGCTGCTCACACTTGGCAAGGGAAGGAGATTGCACTGTTCCCATTTTAAGGATGGGACACTTGAGGCACAAAGTGGGATGAGTGACAGCAAAGGGCACTCAGTGGACAGACCCCCTGCACCTCCTGATTGTGGCTGGTTGTACCAGGGATTCGGGGCTTGTCACTGCTGCTTCCCTCCCCAGGTGAAGCTGGAAAGGAGAGGAAAGGTTTTAACTCATGGGTGAGACATGGCAAAGCACTTTGTTGCTGCTTATGAGCACCCAACTAATGCACTAATGAGGTGGTAAAGGTTGTATTTGGGGTCTGAATTGGCTGTCCCCAATTCCATTGAAGTCGCTTTGCTATTATTACCTAGAATTTGGCTTCAGACCTTCAGCAACACATGAATTAGAACTAGGTGATCTTCAGGTCTTTTCCAACCCTAACTATTCTATGAACTAGCATTACCTGCCTTAAAATCCCCAAAGTCCTGTGCCAGTGTGCTGGGGGCTTGGAGCAAATCCTGGGCAGCAGCCTGTGGGACAAAGCCCGTTGGAAACTCTGCTAGGGGGACAGGGCAGGATGAGACCATCTCAAATCACCGCCCCAGCGCTGGGACATCTCAGGGAGCTGGAATTCCTATAGGAGACCCGCTCCATATAGCTGCTGACACCCTGTGGCTGTCGGGAAGAAATGCAAGGATTTTCACGCCAGGGTTGAGCAATTTGGGGTTTGAAAAACGTCCTTCCAGGAAAAAAGAGAAAAGCGACTGTTCTTGGAAGAAATAAACCCAAAAAGGAAGCAAATCCCGCAGATGCTTCCCAGCTGTGGTTTTAGGGCTACCACAGGGACAAAGGTGGCATCGGGCTGGCTGGCAGCCTACTTGCGGCTGTCTCCCTTGGCTCCCAAGGCCATGGGCTGAGGGTAAGCAGCTTTGAAGAGCTCCCAGTTTAGGGGATAGGTGGGAGAAGGCAGCTGCAAACAGAGATATAGGACCTGGCCACTTCCTCATCAAAATGACTTCTTTAACTCTTCCTCCTTCCTACTCAGTGTCCCTCCTCTCGTAGTTTATGTGCCACCAACTGCCAAGATGTTCCCACACAGAGTATTTTCCCCTCTGTATTTTCTTTCCCAGCTGCCAAGAGATCTGTGTACAAACACAGGTTTCTCCCTTTCACAAGCAGCTATCTGGTCCTCCTCCAATATAGCACAACAAAAGCAGAGAAAACAAAAAGATGAGGAAAAGGAGAGCAAAGACCATGCTCTGCTCAACACAGAGGGATGGGGGGAGTTGTTGGCACAAGACAGAATTGGCAGTGTAATAAGTTGTAGCCTTTGAAGATGAGAGAAGAAGCAGGCAATTGTCATAAAGAGAGCAGACATGTCCCTTTAAACAACAAAGCCTGCAAAGATAGCCTGGAGTCCCCAAAATAATGGCTTTATGCTGCCTTCTTCTGTCTCTCCAGGACAGAAATAGTAGCCCAGTGGGAGCCATAAGACATGATGAGAAGCACCAGTCTTCTAGGATGAATGCAGCCGGGTCCAGAAGGGTGCAGGCAGTGGGAGGAGGTTTGCTTCTGGCTCTGGTCTCCATCACCCCCACTGGTCTCACTAAAGAGGCAATCCCTGCACTGAGGATGTGGCTCTTCCCTTCTGGTATGGAAATGAAGCACCTGAGCCAATGCAGGATTGCTCCCCTTGGCCCCTTTTGCAGCTTGTCCTTTGTCTTGTCCTGTTTTAACTGTCCCAGGGAGAGCTGGAGGGCTCAGGCTGAGCTCAGGGCTGTGAATGATGCCAGCATCCCAAGAGGTACCAATGTGGGGTTTTACGGCACATCCATCTCAGCATGATGGAGCCGTGCCTCCTGCATCCCTTATGGATATGTCCCCCCTCTTTGGGACAGCTGGTGACTCACTTTCATCACTGAAAACTGATTGGAGAGTGCTAAAAACCAGCTCTGCGGGCTGCATGGTTGCAGGACCCTGTCGAAGAGGGGCAAGATGAGACCACCAGATAGTGAGGGGTGACCTTCAGATGGTGATGACGCTGGCATGGGGACAGTGGGTGACAAGGGGACAGCTACTGCACCTGCGCCATCTGCTGCACACATAGAGAAGTTTCGGCCACAAAAGAAGCATTTTGGTCAAGTAATTACCAAAAATAACTGTCAGACCATGCCCAGCCCTTTCTCCTTCCCTTTCACTTCCCACTGCATGTGCTGGCAGAGCCGCTCACTTCCTTTTGTTTCACCATCTCCCATGGACCGAGAAAACTTTAGATGCAACTTGATAAAGGTTAATTAAATAAGTATTAAAAAGCCTTTTTTTTTTTTTTCTCCTCTTCTGTTTTAAGAGGGAGATCTGTAGGGAGAGAAAACAGAGAAGCTCCAGGCACTTGTAAATCTGTTCTCCTGAGGGCTCTGCAAAGCATCCTCAAGGGAGTGTGAAAATCACCAAATCTGAGGTTACTGTGATTTGTTTCTTGAAACTGATCTAATTTAACACAAGAAAACCCTGGAAACATGGAAATCTTTCCCTCAAAAAGAGATCAGGCTTTGGGAAAGAGTGAGCAAACAGGAATTCCTGTAAGGGGTCTGTTTTCAAGCAGATCCTCAGTAGTGCAGATGTTTCAAGCTGTTGTTTGGATGAAGATCAGCATGTACCTCAAAATGCACAGGGGTTTGTGGATTATGTCTCCCTGACTTGGAATTTCACTAAATAACACCCAACACTTGGGGAATATGAAACACCAACGCTACCCCACTCTGGCAGGACTTCAAGGAGAAGGAGTTGCTCCTGCCCTGGAGGCTTGAGGTCCTGTTTCTTTTCTTGCAGTCACCAGTCCACATGAGTTCCCCTGGAATCCTTGCTGCTACTGGTGTGTAAATCTGGGGTAACTGTTGATTTACTCCAGTGCAAAGCTGGAGGTGATCACAGACACAAGTGGGCCATCTTCTGGATTCTTCTATACGTAGCGGAAGGTGTCCCTGCCCGTGTCAGTGGGGTTGGAAGTAGATGAGCTTTAAGATCCCTTTCAATTCTAAATATTCTATGATTCTATGATCTTAAGAGTGATTCTACTGATCCTGCAATGAAAGAGGGGTTCAACTGTTGCACCCCTCATGTCAGAGAGGGGGATGATGCCGACACAATATGATGAACATCATTCAGTTACCGTGCCAGCACCCGTGTGTCTATGGAGTGGTGTCTTGGCTAGGAGCCTGCAAGGACAAAGCCAGGAGAGCCATGTGAACTGCAGGGAAGAGCAGCACGGATGAAAGCGGCTGTAATTATGCATCTCAATACCCTCCCTCCCAAGCAGTGCTTGGCAGGTATATCTGATCCCCCAGTCTTTTGTGTCCTGACTGGCACTCGCTGTATTGACGCTGAACTCTTGACCTTGCTTTGTCTCCAACCACAACCTTATGTCAGAATGGCTTTGGGTAGAGTTTCACTGCCCGGGTTACCTCGAGGTCCCAAAGGAAAGCGATCCCTTGGCTCCTGTGAGTGATGCTCTTGCTGTCTCTTCTCAGCCCATGGGAGATAGGTGATGGCTATGGAGACATGAGATCATGCTCAGGTTATTCTTCCATCACCTTTCCATCGCCAAAGGTTCAGCTAAGCTTGGTGCATGCTCTTTGCCTTGCTTGACATGTTTAGGAGAACAGGGAAAGATCCTATTTAGGCACCCTAGGGACATATGAGTATCATGAGCATCTCCAGGAAGCAGACCTGGCCTTCTTCCAAATTCTGCTATCCAAGAGCACAACTGCTGCAGTAGTGTCTGCAGTATGGTTTCTACTCTGTTAGTGACCATGCAGGAATGCTTGCACTTTGTCCCCAGAAGTTTTCAGGCAGGATCTGTCTATTGGTCTCCACTGATATGTGGCCAGGTATAAGCCACTTGTACATAGATAATGAACTATGTAGATAAACAGCAAGCTGCAGACCAGTAGAGGATGGAGGACTTCTCAATTCCTTATGGGATGCTGCTTTTTAGAGCTCAGACATCTCAGTCTCTTGCATTAGAAGAGAAGTAACCGGCTGTTTTGCCTCAGGCAGGGCATTTCTCTGGTACTTACAGAAGTAAATGAAGGGTCTGTTGGAAGATATGGGGCACCAAGCAAGTTGGAGACCTGCAAGTTGGTCCTGTTGGAAGGACAGTGCCTGTTCTTAGCTCTGCTATGATTTCTGTGCTGGGCTTTGGTCCTCATGCATCACTTGGCTCAGCCAAAGCATCCCTAAAGATGCTGCGTTAGGACTCTGTGCTTACCTTTCCTAAGCTCTTTGCTTTCTGAATTTCCCTATATTTCACCCGCAGATCTATCTGGTGAGAGGTTTTTGGGCTGGTTCAATGCTGTAAGCTCATATTAGACTCATGAAAGCTCTTCTGACTCCTTTGTTGGGGCAATTTAAACTGCCCAACAGCTTGATGCAGGGTCTGATTCCCAGCTCAGAAGCCAGGCCCAACCTCAATGGCTCAGGCAGCCTTTTTCCTCTCCCAGCAGTCCCCTGCCTCTGTCTAAGTGGAATAATATGTCAGCACTCACCCACTAAATCCCTCTGACACTCTTAATTCTCTCTTCATCATGCCTTGTGCCTTGCCCTTTGTGCCATACAGCTCCTTTAGGACAGTTCCCAGCAGACCTCCTAATCCTTTTAAGTGCTCATGGAAGGCTCTGTTTCCTCCATGGGGTGGTCAGCTTCCCTTCCATAGACCTGGGCTGATTATCTGCAGTCTGGGGTGCGCGTGGCTGGGAGGAAATCACTTCCTGCCACTCTTAGCTGCTGCATTACAGAGATCATTTGTTGTTACCAGCACAGGCTGGAGTCAGAGCTTGTATAAAGGAGGATACTGGAAAAGAGAACTGTTGATATTCACTGCTCCACTGCTCCATATCCAGTGATCTCTGGTGTAATTCATTATAGAATCATAGAATCATGGAATGCTTTGGGTTGGAAAGGGCCTTAAGATCATCCAGTTCCAACACCTTTTTGGGTTGAGGAGATGGAGAGGAAGGAACTGAGAAGGGTTGAATTTGGTCTAGTCTTTTCTGCAGCAGTTTGGAGTGGTGGCTGCCTCTCTGTTAGGTAGTGACTAGGAAAGTCTTGTAGCTCAGTGCTGGAGTCTGCAGGTGAATCCAGCCAAGTATTGTTGGAGGAGACCAACAAATGGGGTGGATTCCAGTCAATAACGAAGGATTGGTAGATGGGAGATGAGAGGAAGCCTTGGGAAGGCAAAGGCTTCAGTGAGACACAGCTGAGCACATATGGCACTTGCTGGGAGCACTGCTTCTCATTTGGGGCTGACTTGGTTAGGACTATCTTACAATATTTCTGTTAAAGTGGAGTATGTGATGGAGGAGTACATGGGATGGAGAAGGAGATGCCTTATTCTTGCCAAGTGCTTAAGGCAAGGTTGGATGGGCTTGGAGCAACCTGGTCTAGCGGAAGGTGTCCCTGCCTGTGGCAGGGGCTGGAACTGGATGAGCTCTAAGGTCCTTTCCAACCCAAACCAGTCTATGATTCTGTGGTCTATGAATGGTGAGAAAGGTGGTCTGTGCTCAAGCTGGCCTGCAGAGAGGCATACCCCTCAGTCAGACATCATAGACAAGCAAAGGAGATGCTGGTGGATTGGCAGATGAGAGCAGCCTTCAGTGGAACTGAAGGGGGGTCTAAGGGAGCTGAATGGAAGAGGCCTCATCTACTGTTTCAGCACTGGATCAGTTTTCTGGCTGCTTGCGTGAAAGGGGAATAAGGGCAAGTGTGGAGCTTTGTCCCCAGATGGTAATTCCCTCTTATCTGAGGCAATATTGGAAGATAAGCATTCACTCATTCTCTTCTTTTTTGCTGTGGATAAACATAGATTATGAAGGTTAGAAAGGCTTCAAGAGATGTTTCTTTTATCTGATACTAAGTTCTTTATAGGTCACTTTGGCATTGAGAAGCCCAGGAGCTGAAAAGCATCAGCAATTGAATTACAATAACCTTTGCAGAGCACAACCCTGTCAGTGGGGCTGAGACCCAGAGATACATGGGACCTTATTATCACAACCTTAACCCCAGGGATGTCAACTGACAAAGGGACTGGAGAGGGAGTCTGGGCTGGCTGATTACCTTGGAGAGCTTCTCTTTCTGGTTCCCCTTTCCCTTGGCTTTGGAGATAACAGGTCCCCACACTGCTGACAGGAATTGTTCCCTAGCAGCACTCCATCCAATCCCATAGCTCTCAGCAAAGAGCTCTAGCCTGGAGATTTCTCTGTTTTCAATTATACACTCACAGCCCATCACTCTCTGCATCTTTGCAGTCATTTAGCATCAGCACTTCACACAAATATTGGTGCAGGAATAGAGAATCTTACTTGACCAGTGATATAATCTTTAGGATAAGATTCCTGATTTGTTTTTTCTAGAGAAAGTGGCAAAACCACCCAAATACTCAGCAAAGCAGGAGCTTTGGTCTGCCTCTGATACACTCTAAAGGGAAATTGCAAACACATCAGTATATCTCCAAGATTGAATGTGACAGGCTATGATTGAGCTTGTTGCCCTCACTGATGCCTGGAGCTCCATAGGGCACTGCGCCACCAAGGTGTGTGTACATGCCTGTATTCAGAACAGATTCTGTGTGTTGTCTGCTACATGGAGCGGGTTCTTCGGTGAACATGCTGTGTTGGGTGTGAATACACACTCATTTGTAAACGTGTGCCCAAATTTACATCACTCATGTCCCCTTACTCATGACCCAGACCTTGTGGCACATTGGTGAGAGCATCCTCAGTCCAGGTAGATGAACCTTGGTGGTCACAGTGTGTGCACATAGGTGCATGTGTTGTTTGGTGCCTCCACATGTTGTTGGGTGCCTTCCACCCTTCCGCGTATGTGCTCTGCTGCTTTTGCCTATCCATGTGCTGCTGTGTGCTCTCCTGACCAGGCATCCATGTGGATGCCCGGGTCTCCGTGCTTCCCATTGCCAAAGGGCAGCTGGCTTCCTCTCAAGTGACCCAGTGTCACGAGGAGCTGTGGGTGCCTCAAAGCTCACCCCGTCTGGCTGCAGTCAAAGGGCCCTTTGTGGTGCTACTCTGCTCCCAGCCCTCCGGGTCACCGCATTCCCGGCATAGAGGGATGAGCTCATCTCTGGGAGGAATCAACCCCATGAGCAGATGCTAATAAAGGACTTGCATTCATGATCCAGCCCGTGTGGTGATCCATTTGTCTTCATGCCATCCCATTTGACTATCTATCTGCCTCAATTACTAAGCTTATCCCATGTAAGGATTTGTACTCCAGGCCAACTGTGTTGAGATCTTTGTCTGTGGTCAGTCCTGTTCACAAACTGTGCTTCTGGGTATTTCTGGACTAAAGGCAGACAGAGCTTTGAGTCTTTCTGCTGGTGCTACTGGTCTGAATTGCTTTTATCTACTGTTTGACCCTTTCTTAAGAGCTGACCAGAGTTAGGTAAGCATTTTGGGTTGTGTCTCACGAGATGCTACCCATGCTTTTGCACGTAAAAGTTTAATTTTCATACTTTTCTCTTTTTCATTGTCATTCCCTCAATCAGAGCCCACTCTGACTGAAAGCATCTCCATGTCCCTCTTGTGCTGCTGCCACAGAGCTGCATCAGGACTGCATGGGGGGTGCTCCAGAGGGAGAGAATCCCCCCCCGAGCTGCTGCTCACACTCTTGGGCTGCAGCCCAGCACATGGGGGGGTTCTGGGCTCAAGCACACACTGTTGGGTCATGGGGAAGGAAAGGAGGAGGAATAGCAGGTTCAGGACTCTGGTTCTCGCATGGAGCAGCACAACCCAGTCCTTGGTGGGCACTGGACAGCCCGGTGCCATAGGTGAGTGCCAGCAGGCTGTGTATAATTCTCCTGGCAGGGCTTGTTGCTGAACATTGAGCACTTGGCAGGCCATTACCTTGAAAAATGAGCTCTGCCGAGCTTGCCTTGTGCTGTTACAAACTAATGATTTGCATTGATTAGCACGTGGCTCGTGAGTGTCTAATTTATCAATCAGGGAGCGCCAGGGGAGCGTGTGTAAACCCTGCTCTCAAAAATGATGTCATCTGTCAATTGGCTAAAGAATGTGAAAGCTGCACACACCTGATTCGCTCTCCCTGGTGAGGGAGAGGAAGGACCGAGTCATCTCCTACTCTTTTCCCTCTGCTTCCTTCTCTGTACCTGTTTCACTTCAGGGTGAGCCCTGCAGTTGAGGGGCTGTATCAGCAATAATGTGGCAGCAGGGCCAGGGCAGTGATTGTTCCCTGCACTGGGCACTGGTGAGGCTGCACCTCCAATCCTGTGTTCAATTCTGGGCTTCTCACTACAAAAGAGACATTGAGGTGATGGAGCGGGGCCAGAGAAGGGCAATGGAGCTGTGCAGGGCCTGGAGCACAGTGTGATGAGGAAGGGCTGAGGGACCTGGGGGGTTCAGATGGAGAAGAGAAG
>JANRGW010013212.1:0-74092 GCA_024733675.1 Psilopsiagon aymara
ACTTCTGGGGGCTTATTTTTGTAAGGTTTTTTTTATTATTATTTAGTTGGTCTTTCTGTGGTTTTGGTGGTTTTTTTTTTTTGTTTGTTTGGTTTTTTTTTAATTTATTTATTTTCTCAGTTATTCTAACCAAAGATAATACGTTTCCCCACAGACTTTGCCTCACTTAAAGCTAGAGGTGTTTTGCGTTTGGCCAAGTACCAATTGGTAGTTTCCAGCAATGCTGGAAAGGTCTTTCAGCCATTACTCATTCATTTGCTTGACAGAAGCACACTGATTGTGATTAAATGAGCCATGCTTTGAGAAAGAATGTTTTCCTATTTTCCTATGAGTTGCTCTTAATTACTTTTTTCTTTTCCCCTGAGTATAGCTATATAAAGATTAAAAAAACCCTCTCCTCACTTTTTTCTTTCTATTGTATTTAATGTTACCTATCAATTTTGTTACACCTTTTTTCAGAAATTTTGGGGTCTTTCTGCAGTAAATATGTTGTCTTTTAATGCTGAATTTTGTTATCCTGATGATCACATTTTTACTGTTACCAAGCTGTGCTCATTTCTGCATTATTCTCACCTCAAGAGAGTTGTGTTTTTATTAGGTTATTTGCAGGTTACACCCTCTGTATTATTTTTGGTTATCTATACTGTGGGATTCCTAGCAGTGAATTTTGCTATCCACTGGCTCCTTGCTGTAAGCAGTTTCACATTTTCCTCTGTGAAGATTGATGCAGTGATTGATGCCAGAGATGCTCTAGATGATTAGTTTATTTCTAGCGAGTGTACTCATGTGGCAAACCAGCTGCTACTGTGACTGGAGATGGAGCATTAAAAGATTTGCTCTCATCTTAGGTTTACTGGTTTACATTACAAGGAAAGGGTTGCTTCATCTAATTACAGCCAATTACAGGAATTGGAGCTGTGATTGTGGGAGCATTTGAGATGTCAAATTTGATGACATTTTCTTGTCAGAGTTCAAGTCTGAGTGTGATGTTACATGCTGATGGCCAAAGCATTCTTTAGCGGTTGATGTAAAGAGCTCAAATTTGGGAAGCTGTTGTTTTTCCCAACTGAGATACCAGATATGCAGTATCGCATGGAATGTTAATTAGTTGCTTTTGCTGCTACCAATATCAAAGTCTTAAATGGAATTTTAACTTGTTTAGGGGATGCTTATGAGAGGTATTGATAATCCAGTCCTTGCTGGAAAATATTTTTAATGCTCCTGTTGGTTTCAGTGACAGATTAAATTTGCATGGCTCTGTAAGGACAGATGATTAGACTCAATAGTCATCTACTTTGAGTATCTACTTTATCACTTAATTTTGGTGGTAGAAGAGCAGCCATGATACCGTGAGCAATGACAAGTTTTTGTTGATGCAGGTAGCTGGATAACCTCCAGATACCCACCTTAAATGGTCTTCCCATCTTTTCTGCTGCCCCATGTCCAGCCCTACATCAGGCGACCACAGTGATGATGTTTACACCTCTGGTTTTAACCATTAGAGTAGCTCAGTTAGGTTAGGGTAGTAGATAAGACTCATATTTCACAACCTCTGTCAAAACAAGATGCAGAGGTGGAAACTACAATGTATGCATGCTATGAGGACAAAAGAGAGAGAATATGCAAAATACTGTTACATGTAATACCATTTTAATTAATACTGTAAAGTGTTCTTTCTTAGAGAACATGCTTAGAAGTGTCTCTTATCACTACCCAAATTTTCTTCCTTTAGCTGGTTAGCAGTGCACAGGACCATCATGCTTTCTGTTACCTTTGGAGTTGGGAAAGATCATTTACGCTCCTGTGGCTTGCTAAGTCAACTCTCTTCTGATTTCTTGTGACTTGCACACTTAGGCTACCTTGCAGTGCCTTTCTCCTTGACCATAAGATGGCTCATTTGTGAGCTGCCTTCAGACTGTTCAGTTCCAATCTGTTTTGAGCAGAACATGGGTATCTTGAAAGGGTCATATGAGGTGTCTTAAGAATATTTGGTATGTGGGAGCTGTGGGGCTGTAAGATGCTGATGCTCCCAGTGCTTCCCTGAAAGCAGTAAAGCAGCACAGTTTTTGAAGAAGCTGGGCAAAATGGTCTTGTACTAACTTGACCAAGTTTGGCTGAAGATCCTGTAGAAATAATGAGCTGAAAAGATTTTGACAGTAGACAATTGGTATTTGTCCTTCAGTAAGGTTAAAAAGAATTGTGAGCATCATCTGGGCATCATTATTTTTATGTACGTCCATATGTGCTGATTCACATTTCAGAAAGATTTGTCAAATTAGACCCATAAACTGCTAATGTTCAGACCACTTCTATTTTAGAATATGTTAGTAGTAGTGTATTCTCTCTTCCAGGTTATCCATAGCCACTTCCTAATTTCAATTTTTGTATTTTTCTTTCTCAGAAATGCTTTGTTCTATCAAAACTAAAACCATATAGGTAAGAGGAAAACAGGCATGAGTTAATTGAAGCATGAGCCAACATGTGTTTCATTAAGCTAAAGTTAATAAGCAGTAAATCAGCATACCTACATTAATTGTATCAGCATTTATGTACATATATATTTTAAAATTTTTTCAATTATTAATCAGTTTTATATAAGTAATGAGGTGAAAGATTAATAAGTATCTTGATTGTTCATGAGAGAGATTCCGGAGAGGAAAATATATGCAGTGATTATCATGTGGGTCAGATACAGCTGTTCGTTTCACTGCAGACATAATTTATTACAAGTACTATGATAAATACTCATCCCAAGTTGTCACAAACTCTTTGCTTTCAGTGCCAGGGAAATTCCCAAATCTCAGAAGGGTGTCTTAATCCCATGGCAATGTTGCAATGATATAAGTACCAATCTGAAATCTTGAAACTACAAAATTACAATGGCCAAAGAAAGAATTACAAGTCAATAAAGAGTATATCAATGTTTAACAGTTTCTCTATGTATCCACTGAGTGTGTATCATTTCATTATACCTTCTGTGTCAGTTGAATAGAACCTAGACTTTTTACAATATGCAGCAGTTCTGAAGCATGCAGTCAGAAGCAACCGCCAGCCTGCTAAATTTTCTACCCCCAAAACTCATGAGGGGTCTCACTGAAGTGAGACTGATCATTGGTTCTGGTTTCCAAGTAGCTTCCAAGTTTGTTTAACTGTTGAATGGAATATTTACTGTCAAAACTGGTTTGTTTGGGGTTTTTTTTTTGTATAGTGTTGGTGTAAATGTGTGGGTTTCCACCAATTATTACTCATCTTTTCCTGATGAATAAATAGCTCAAAGACATACCTGTAAAATAGTGACTTTGGAGACAAAGGCAAAAATGTGTTCTCTCTTCACAGTGGATCTTGATGATACTAGGATGATGATGATACTGTTTGACATAATGGAGAGAAATTCATGGATACAAGAGAGTATCTTAGTGTGTCTTTTATTAATGCTAAAACACCTGTCATAATGTGAGAGATGAATATTAACCAAGTAATGATATGTGCAGAAACCCTGCATCCTGATGGAGCAGAGTCCCACCCGTTTCCTGCTCTTATATACCTTCTCCCTATAGGTACTCTGATGTTGGTGGAGAGGGGCTTGGTTTACATGGGCAAACGTGGGATCAGAACTCATCTCTTTTCTTTTACTTTCTCTTTAAACTCAGCTATTCCGTATGTACACATTAAGTACAAGTATTTATTTGAGGCCTTATAGCAGTAGATAATGTACAACCATTCCTGGCTCTTAAAGCTGTTGGTAAAACATGATGAAGGATAGAAGACAGAAAAAGATAAAAGCACCATTCTGCATGCACATTGGCTAGACCACACTGCATTGGGCAGAAAAAGTGTCTAGACAACCAGCTCTGCCTTTAGATCAGAATATTCAGGTAAGGAGGATTTTTATGAAGTGTGAAAAAGCAATTTTCCTACCTGCTGGGACTGTATCTCTGCAGTCAGCTCTCAGAGGTTTGGGTCATGGGTGAGTGACTTTCAAAGAGCTAATCATTGTTCACAGGTAGAAGACATAGATACAGATTGACACTTTGTTCTCTCACAACGGGCGCTACACAAGCATTTTTTAATGACTTCAGTCCACCACAGTGAAGTATGGAGAAAAGATAATGTATAATTTATAACCAGGGATATATGAAGAAGCAAACATTGTTACCCAGTAGTAGTCCATTTTGTTCTGCTCTAGGTATGCTGCCCATATTAAAATGAATAGGCTCATTTTATTATTCAAACACTTTGTGGGAAATCTTGTGGGGAAAACCAGACAGAAAACAAAGGCAAAAGAAGAGTGGTCAGTGCTGTGACAAAGAAATGCACCTCAGCCATCCTTCAGTGCTTCTGCTGATAATGTATCTCAGGTCGCTGAGGCTGTTGTTTCTTTGTAAGAAGTGGGGGACTTGACTATCTCATGAGGATAAATGAGAGTAATAACTATATGGCCAAAATGACATTATAACATTTGACATTAAAATAGCTTTTAAGGGTTGGCGTTGTTTTGTTTCTATAGCTTAGCCTGCCACTAACATTTTGATGTTTATTTGAACAGTTGAAGCAAATCTGTCACCAGCAATATCTGTAAGTGGCATGTCAGTGGTAAAGAGATATGGAAGGACTACTGAACTGCTGCTGATGTGAACTTCAAACATGACAAGATTTTTAACTGACAGAAAAGCAGAACAGTGGCAGAATTCTCTAGGCTCTGTTATTTTTACACTTTTCTTTACTTGCGCTTCTCTGTATCACTACCTTTTATCATTCCCTTACTTTGCAACTGTATTATAGTGTTCAGTGTTACAGATATTCATTCCCAAAATTTCATCTAGTTTTTTCTCCTGTCAGAATACTTTTTCTCAGTTTTATTGGAGAAATCAGAATGAAAAGATACCTATATTGGTATTTTATGTTTATGTGCAGAGACAAAAGGTATGGTAAGAACTAGAGATGTATGAAGAAGGAGGTAGGACAGAAACAGTATGTTGGAAAAGACTGCGGATGTTCTGTGGTTCTTTTAGATTATTTTGTTTCATTCAAGTATTTTAAAGTTTAAGAACATTGGAAAAACGAGATACGGTGAACAAATTTCCTTCAATCTTAACAATATTTAAATCAATAGAAATAGACCATTTGTCCTGGTTCCAAGGATGGCTTTTCCCACTTGTTGATACTTAAATCCATAAATGATGCAAAGCCTGTAACTCCAACAAAATAATGCCCCAGAATGCTGAGGGCAGAATCTAAGCTAAAGTCTGGACCTAAAAGCACCTCAATGTATTCTTTAAAGAGAATCTCAGTTCAGATTAAAAGGTGATTTTCCCTGTTATTTTATTCACACCCCCCCCTTGTCCTTCCTCAGAATAGCACCAAAATCTGTCTAGGACACAGCAGCTTCTATTGGTCTGCAAGGTTGTCTGTTCCCTCCTGTGACAAGATGCAGAGTGGATTACAGCTTTGATGTGGAAATGCCTCAGACTTTCATCTTATAATGAGCTCCCCCAAAAGACCAATGAAATCTAAACTAAAAGGAAGCCATACTTAATTTAAATAGAAAGTTGCATTTCTACTTTGTTATATAAAGAAGGCTTAAGGCAATTTGAGGTGACAGAAATGAGGTTTATCCTCTGTTCTCTTCTTGCCCACCATCACTTTGCCAGCAGAGCCTGGATTTCAGCTGCTGAGTGCTCACAGTTTCTGTCTTGTACCATTTGGGAAGTTCTTTTCAGTCTTTCTAGAGCCAGGCTGTGCTTTGTTATGACTCTCCTGTCTATTCCTTCTTGTGGGCCCTCTGACTTTCTCTCCCTTGAGCATGTTGTGTTATTACCCGTTGTTGTGAGCCATCTTCCTCCTCATCCAGTCATTTTGAAGGAGCAGAACATATAACTGAGAATATATGATAAGACTAATACTGTCTGCGTTATTGTAAAGCTGCTATAGCTAGGGACAGTGGCAGGCAGAACTATAACGTCAAAGATATTAACTCATTTCTAATAGTCCATATGCCCGGTGTGTGTGTACACGTGCATATCTATGTGCATGGGTTTATGATACTTTCCAATAGCTGCTGGCCTATTTTATTGGTTTCTTTGCTAATAATTAATTGAAGTAGAAGTATGAGGTAGAAAAAGACAGCTTGCTTAGCTTTTCTATAGCCTGCCTCACCAAAACCAACAAAACTGCAAGTAATAATGATGATAAACGAAATCCTATTCTTTATGGTGAAATTTACAGCTGACTAACAGTGATACTTTAAACATACCAGCTGCCTCATGGTAGTTTCGTATTTCAGCAGATCTGCTTTTTTGTGCCCATGTGAGCTTGCAAAAGCTCAGCTGAGGATCTTTTAGTGGGTTCACAAAGCTAGTGCAGGCAGCATCCAAAGCAATACCAGTTTCACTGTCTGGCCTTGCATGGTATCTTCCTGACCTTCACCCTCCTCACCCTGGAGTGCTTTAAAAAACTTTTCTTTCACAATATGTTATTCAAAAGACTGTTGCAGAAAAAATATTACAATGACCTTCCTTATGCCTCTGATTTCCATCCACTTTGTTTTGAGCCTTCCAAAGCATTTTCTTTGAGGCCTTCTGTTAAATACTGCATAGTAAGTTCCTTCACACATGTTCCTTATATTTCAGCAGATTTTATCTTGTTATCTACCTACACAGCATCTGGAAGCTGTGGAATACATTTGAGGGAAATAATTTGCTTTCCTGCTTCCCTTCTACTGTACTGCAATTATTTTCATAGGTATTACTGTTGATATTACTAATATCAACAGTAGACAAAATTTCAGCATTATCCAGAAGTGAGGCAAGTAAGTTCTTTAGAGAGCTTCAGTATTTTCACTTGCCATCTACAGCACAACAAAAGAATCTATTTAAAATGCATAAATTACTGAAGTCCAAAGCTCTACAGTAAAATCCCAATGTTACCAAATTAGTTTAATATTTAGTACTCTTTTGTGTTGAGTCCAGGTGTAGACTAGCAATCACAGCAGTTGTCACTTGGTGGAGCCAGATTACTCTGCAAATTAAATGTGCTTAGTGGATAGTTTGCATAAGAGGTCTCAAAGGCAGGATTTATAAATAGTACATTGGAGAAAGGTGATAATAAAAAAAAAAAAAAAGTGGGATTTCAATAAATCCTTGGAGGAATTCAAAGTTTTGTAGCTTTGCTTTTAATTACTGTAGCACAAGAGAAGTAAAGGACTTGCTATTTGCTGGCTGAAGCAAAGGCTATCCTTTTGCTGGAGTAAAACAGGTAGGTATATTTGGTAATATACATACAAACCTGCAAGGATGAAATGAAGCCATAGCTGTGACTCTTGGTACAATTTAAAGAAATCCAGGTTGTTAATGCTAAAGCTTAGTAACACCTTACACACTGTATTTCTTTTTTGTTTATATTTTTTTTCTGCTAATATTTTCTATTTATGTCATTTTTGTAGCTCTCTTTTAAAGATTCTTCATAAAATTGGGAAGGGCATCAAATTTATTTCTGATGTAGAGAACAGAGAATTCTTAGATGAAACCAAGGGGAGGATACCTAATGTACACGCCTTCTCCATACTCTGTTGAGTGCAGGTAACTCTCAGCAACTTTTTCTCACAGTTTGTTTCTTTTCTGTTTATATGCATAGGACATTATCTAAGGAAATGTCAACAGTAAAAGCACCTACTCATTCTACATTGTGTTTATTGTGCACACTGTAACAAAGTACTCGCGGAATTTAGGTCTCTGCCATTTTTATACCTAGTGATCAGAAGCATGATGTATATATTCTGGCTTTCTTTTTTCTTTTCATTTTTCTTTGTCCTCATTACTTAGTGTTTATTTGGATTGAATTCCTCTGAGATAGATGGATAAGGATAGATACGTTTGAGGAGTTGTTCTGACTAGCATATGAATAAAAAGTCTTAAACTCTCTATTTATTCTTTAGACTTGTCATGTCTTATTTACTGGGAATAGAGTCTGTCATTTGTACTCCAGCCACATATTTTATTTCATAATATACTGAGAACATGACTCTTTCCTGTTTGGTGACCCTGTGTGCCAGAAGAAGCCAGTTGTCCCGGTCAGCCAGCTGTTGACAGATATATCTGGCCACCGCAGTTATAGAATAGAGAAGCTGCAATACTGGGGGAGAGAAATATAAGATGAGCCAGGTAGAGTGGTTTGTGCTTTAGAAAACAAGTTACAAGATAAAATCCCCAGCAACATAATGGCATTGCAGTCCCACGCATTGACTGTCTTCACTTACAGCTTTCTCATGTACATTTAGAAGTGCACCTCCTTCTACAACCCACTGAGTTGGATAACAGTTGGGATTTTCAAACCCTTGAGATACTAGCAAACCTAGCGCAGTCTTATTTCAACTCTTCATATCCTAGTATGAAAAAGTGGAAAAGAACAGGAAATTCTTTGTTACAGCTTCCTGGGTTTTATATACAAGATCATAGTAGGGCCATTATTCAAAACTACTAAGATTTTCTAAAAAATTACAGTTCCCCAAAAATTTCTGTGTAGAATCTATTCTTTCCCAGTGAATGAAAACATACGTTTTCACATTTCTGGAACATCTTAATTTATAACTGTGGGCAGCAACAAGGCCTACATCTTACTTGGAATTAACAACTACAGTGTTATTCCCCTGCAAGAGAGAAAAAAAAGAAGAAAAAAATTTAAAAAGAGTGTATTAAACCTGCATATAAAGAGAGGTCACAGTTTATGGAAATACAACAATGAAATTACTGGGGAAAAAGAACAAAATTCAAATAGAAGAAAATATGTGAAATACAGAAATTACTTTCTCACCTACAGAAGTGCAGGACGGGCTTTTTTTATGCTATGATGGAATAGGGGCAGCATGAACATTGAGCATTGATTTTGTATACCCTGCATAGCTGGAAAGCGCCATTATAGTGGCTTCTTTCTGGATGGTTGTCAGAACTCCTATTCAGATAAAATGCTGCTAAGGATTATGTTTCCCAATGTTTTTCCAGATAATGAAGGCTGTGGAGGTTTAAGGGATTTTTTTGTTTTATTTTGGTTTTAAATGGCTAGCTTTATTGCTTTTTTATGCTTTTGCTGGCACCCTTCCAAATTGCATTTGGTTTCACCCTTTTTCCTTAGGATAAGTAGTACTTATGTCAGGTCACAGAGGATGTTTGACCTGCATGAGCAGGAAAGACAATTTTTTAGTGTCTTTCTTTTTGTGATTTTCTGCTTTCTCTCTGTGATGCCATTTGAACAGCTGCATCCAACTCTGACAACAGGGGAGAGAAGTTCTCAGCAGAAGGGTTTTAAAAGTTCATTAGTTTAATTTATTCTGCCTCTCCAAAGGAGATTTGTATTGTCATTGGAATAGTAGCTCTTGTTCCCCTCCCCACCAGGTTGCATTGGAGATTTACAAATAAAATCCCTAATTTACGATATCTTCTAAGTGATATTCCTAGTTTCCTTCATTTTGTATAAGCTACTTGATTTTATGTTCTCTTATTTTCTATTCAGTTTATTACTTTTATGTTTTTTACTATTCTTTTTTGTGGTTTTGTATCATCAGAAAATTTCACTTCTTTCTGAATGCATCTTCATCCAGGTTAAAAGGGAGAGACAGTCAATCAGTCAGTAAATCCCTGCTCTCTGAAAACAGTCAGCACCAGCTGTAGCTCAATTAAACTCAACACTTGAATTGTTCACAAGAGATCCCACACTTGTACACACACACATTAATCAAATAAACTCATTTTCATCTGTAGTTGTATTCCAAATATTCAGTTACTAGCTTGAACAGTTAAGGAGTGGGCTGGAGATACGTGATGGAAGTAGCTGATAATTAAACCTTCCAGCATAATCTTCAAATTTATGGTGTCTTGACATGAACACTAAACAAGGTATGTTGAAGGAACCTAAAATATAAGGGGTTTACATTCTTAAATGTTGATGAGCACTTTTGTTGAGTAGTACAAGCAGCTTGGCTGTTGAGAATTGCTTGACATGTTCATAGTTTGAAAATTAACTTTTGCATTTTTTAGCATGGTGAATGGAACAGAATGTAGAAAGAAGGTCGTTTCTGTGTATATTCTTTAGTCACCTATATAAACATTGCAAATACAGTTATATTTATGCTATTGAGACTAAAGGTCCACAAAATGTCTGCTTTCATTTCTTAACTCTACGCATATTAGGAGTAATTCCCAAGGTATGGTGATTTCTTATTCCATAATTAGGACAACTTGTATGTAACAATATGTGCTTAAGTCTCTTCATGTTAATGACACAATTATGTGCTGCCCTGATCATGGGGCTGTACTACGTGGGCAACAGACCCCTACTAATGAGCCCTTTAGTGAAAAGAAAACAGTCTGTGGAGAATGCAGGCCATGTCAGGCTGTATTCCAGCTTTATGGTCATGTTAATTAATCTGTCCTGAGCAGATTTCAGACAAGGTCAGGCTGGCCATGCTGATTGCTATTTAGAACCTGTTCCAAAAGAAGCATAATGCCACTGGTGGGAATATTTTCCTGAAATTACTTTTGTCATAAAGTGACTAGTTGTCAATCTGAAGTATATTTAGCCTAGTTTGGGACATCTATTTTGACCTCATGCCTGAGAAAGGTGAAGATCGACAAACAAACATAGTCCCAAACAACAACAGTCAAGTTCATAAACTCTACTGTGATCAAGTCATGACTGTGGTAAAATGTTTGAGTGTTTCTACATGGCATATATTTGTAACAGCTCCAACTGTAGAGAGTAAAATCCATCCCAACACATGCCATGATATGTTAGAAAAAGGCTCAGCTTTACACCCCTTGTTTAGACCAGGTTGTACAACACGTTGAACTTGATCAGGGAGTGCCAGGGAAAGCATACTTTCTCTCTCTGAAAACCTTCAAGTGGTTTTGGTTTTACACCAACATGGAACGAAAAATATTTAAAATCTGGAATTACATTGGATGAGAAAATACTTCTTGCGTGGCTGTAGTCAAAATACCTTGTTCTCTGCAGTGGTGGGGAATAGTTTTGGTGATGGACTAGTATAGACAGCTGGGAAAATGTTCCGCTTGTCACAGGCCATCAACAATGATCCTCCCTTGGGCTGACAGCAATGATATGCACAGATCACTTCCCACACCCTCTGCAGTAACTGAGTTAGATTGCTTGAAATGAAATTGTGCTATCTCACCGTCTCTTTCCCCTTGCACCCAAACATTGTGAGTTCCAAGCAGGGAAGGTCCTAATCTGGGAACCTTTTAGTAATTACAGCACCCTTCCTTCTTTCACTTCATGGTCTGAGTGTACTGGCTCTAAGAGAGACACAGGAGTTTCCTCCAGAGCATACTTAAATCAGTGGGATCCTTTATGCTGGATTTTATGTCTATGGATCAAGTCCTAGCAGAAGTTTGAAAAGAAAACCTTAGTGCTTTACAAATTGTTATTCATTTAGCGATGAAATATTTGCTATATAATTGGTAAATAACAGGAAATCTTCTAACACTATCTTAAAATCTTTACCACACTGATACTTTGCTGTGTGCTCTCACTAGCTCCAGAATATTTTTTACAGAGCATTATAGTAGTGCTCTAGGTTTGGAAACCAGGAGAGTATTCTTTCAGGCACTCCTAAATACCTGCTTGCATTTGAAAGACATAGGGAGTTCTGAACTCTGATTGAGGCATGATTTATGGTATAAAAAGCTTGACCATCCTTTGGTATAAGGGAATGCTATACAAAATCTGGGTTCAAAAGCTGTTGCTCCAGTTCTGAAACTTGAATAGATATATAACTCATTTTTATTCAATTTAGGTCTAAACAGAAGCATTGAAAACAGTACAGGGTGGCACTGCTTGGAGGTGGCAGTGAAATAACTTGTGGATATTTAGAAGTGCTCAATAAAGCATAAATTGCAACAAGGATCGGAAGGCAGGAAAAACTCAGATGCCTACAAATAACTGAATGTTTCCCTAGGGCATAAACATTAATGGATTTAATTAGATTATAATTGCTCTTGGAAGTGTAGTCTTGCACAAGATAAAAATACCTGACATTGCATTTGCAACTAGGCAACTGCACTAACAATCAGAAGCACTAGGAGGTCTGATGTTAAACACAAATTATTTACTAAATATAAGGAATCTGGGTATGCAGTATATGCTCTGTTCTCAGGATGTAGGATGTACACATGTATTTGTAAGATGAAAACACTGCTTCACATATTTGGCACTGAGCTATAGCTGCTGGAGTAGAGGACTGAGTTAAAAAAGGATAGCAGATGGAAATGTGTATTTAACTGAGGATCTTCAGGGCCTGATGTTTGTCTTCTATTTTCATCTTTACACTTGTGAAAAGACACCTCAGTGGGAATATTTAGAATAGCTGATCCTTGTGTTGAGTGGGGATCTATATATCCACCCAATATTTACAGCTGCACAAATTAAAATCCTGATTTAGATTCTCTAATTGCATTTCAGCTACAAAAATCCTGTCATATTCCAGGAGATTCGATACAGGAGATTGTCAGGCATGGGTGCTACATGGCTACATAATGAGTATGTCCTTACTCCAGCGCTGGGATCCATATGTTGCTGATTGATACGCCAGTGCAGCAGAGCACAACCAGCATTTGCCTGTACTGGAAGCTTCCTGGTTGCCAGCTTGTAAAAGCCACAGCAGGGAAGTGAAGGTGATTTTAAAAAAGTGAGTTCATTCTCAGTGCGGGAGCTGGCAATCTGGCTAACTGACAGTGCGAACTAAGTGTGAAGCTTTAACCCTAAGCAGCAGTCTCACTGAAACGTTGCTTCTCAAGGAATCTTAGCTGCGCCATGGCACAACCACACCAAGAAGAGCGAAGAGCATCTCCTTTGCCCTTAACTTACAGACAAGTGATCAAGTTACCTTGAAAAGTAAAGGTAAAAAAAGTGAGGTAAAGGAAAATTGGTTCCTGCTTTCTCTTAACCCTGTTTGAACGTACTAGCCACTAAGCAGTTACTGGGAGAATAGGGAAATAAGAGAAACACTTACATTGGAAAGAGGCAGCTGCTGCATGTTAGTGCAAAATCCTGTACGAATCAGAGAATCCCTGCTAAACCAAGTCACACAGGAAAGATATGTCAGCCTAGCTGTGGCAGATAGATCTTCTGTCCAGTAATGTCTGCTCTGCTAGAAGGATTCTGCTTTAGGTAGGAGGATTCGCCATTGATCACATCTGTTCACAGTATTAACAAGATGAAATATTTTTTTTTTAATTGATTTTCACAGAAAGTAGTTACTTCCTTGTAACTACTGAGTTACTTCCTTGACATGATGACTTCAAAATTATGCAAACATATCAAAATGGTTAAAAATATGAACCTCTCATTTATTTATTTACATCAGTGTTAAGAACATTCAGGATAAGAATAAAAATATAATACCATAAAACCCTAATACTGGAACTGACTTTAAATTGTCTGAAACATAGCCTGAAGCAGTAAGCATTTTCTCACTGAGAAATATTTCATGATTGACTAACAGCAAGGTATTGTTAGCTCTGTAGGGCACAGACTCAAGACACAACCAAGATCGACTATTGTATGAATTGTTGCAAAAGCATTTGGACACTGTTCATGGGAGACAGCCTATGCTGTGGTCAGATTCAATAGTCTTGTGAACAAACCTGTACGGAAAGGTCACTGAGCATTGCATAGAATGTAAATGTGAAACTGCAAAACTTGGATATTTAGCACAGCTGAACACGTGCAACTCCAGTAAACAAAGGCAATATAGACGAATAAATGTAGATGGTAATACACCACTGGAGGCACTGATCCCATGGTGCTGATTCCAGTTACCTGACAGTTATTTAAATGTAATTTGTTATGCTAAAATACCATTTTAGGGTGGTATATTTTGTTGTGTTGGGTTTTTAGTTTTTGTTCGTTTGTTTGTTTGGTTTGGTTTATTTTTTGGGGGGTTTAGGTCTTTATCTTTAAAAGCAACAGGATTATTTCCCTGGAAAGATCCTTACCTTTCCTACTGTTTCCCAGATAAAGTTAGTGACGTTGACCAACAGGTCTCAGGAGTAGTGTTTTCATGTGTTTTCAACAGTGACAAATGCTGCTAGAATTAATTTACTTCTGTAAGTCTTTGACTTGCTGCTACTGCAAATAATGTGTTTCAGCCAATTGTAAGAATATTAGTTAGTCATAATGAGAACACTACTGACTACTACTGCACAGATGCTTTACCTTTCTAACATAAAGCTGTAGCTTGCTAGTGAAGAAATGAAAAATAGGTTGGGTGAAAATACTAGAGGTTAAATTCTGAGATCTTTATTTAATTTTTATGTAATTTTTGCTCCCTTTAAATCTAGATGGATCGAGCTTTTGGCAGAGAGATCAGTTAGGAAATGAGAAGAGAAAGATGGTCTTTAGCTCAATACTCTCCATTGATACGCGTTTTAGGTAGTGGTATTTCCTTAAAGTATTGTAGGTCTTTTAATCTTTTCATAAGCTCTGCTCTTTTAATCTGTTTCATCTAAATATTTTTACCCTACTTTATGTTTTATACTTTTTGGCCATTTTAACTCATACCTGCTATAACTCCTCATTTTACCTCTGTAGCCTTCAAATAAAATATAACGGAGAGGACAGGCACTGCGACACATTTAATGATAATCCACATACATGGTATCTTACTTGCCCTTACTCTCAATTTTATCTTCAAAGGTGAAAGCTCTTAAAGCAGGATTTGGCTCCTTGCATTTGATTCCATAGAATCCCAAGGAATTTTTGTCTCCTGTATCATGTGAGCAAATGCCAATATACTGGGGAAGGGTCCAAAAGCTCAAACTTCCTCACCTTTTCTCTGTAATCAGTGACTCACAAGCTTGGTGTACCCTGACTTATAGGTAATAAAGTCCTGTTGATTATATAGCCATTCTTCCTCCTCTCCCATTAAGACTTGGTCTGTTCCTATTCCTGATACATGACTTTGTTTGTTTAGCCACTATATTCTTTCCGTATATTGGGTGCAAGATAACATGTAACATAAATACCAGAAAAAAAAGTATATGAAGATTCACACAGCACAGGAAAGTGAGTGCAGGTACTGAGTGAGTTGATACTAGGGGATGAACATGTTCCTGGGAATATCTTAGAAACATAGATCTTGATTCATTAATATCATGTCAATGTTATTTATTGGGTTAGGTGGAGGTTTTTTTGGTTTTGTTTTGGGGCTTTTTTTAAGAAAAGGTACCCAAAAATGTGACACAGACACACTTTAATCATATGCTGAAACAGACTTCTCCAAGGAGCATTACTGGTAATTGATTAGCTCTAAACTCAAGCAGCATTAGCTCAACCCTTATTTCAAGGAAAATTTAAACAAATGTGTGACTTTAAATGCTCATAAGTTTACAATTACTGAACCATTTTTCATTAGCCATGAATAATTTTTCCTTCCTCTGTGAGGATTTATAAAACAACCTGGAATGACGTGTGGAGAATTACCCATTTTTAAGATTTCCATGCTTGAAAATTTCAATCAGGACATATGGCGAAAGTACAGTTTATTTTTCATGCTGGCTTAACTCAAGTGACTGAACTGATTTTACTCACGCTTTCCAAAGTAATTCAGCACTGGGCTGAGACCAGTCACAGGCTTTTTTGGCTTGATAGATGTTGCATGAGAGAGTTTGGAGCTGCTGATGCTGAGCAGTGGTTGGAATTCTTTAATGACAGCGGTCACTACCAGTTGGATCCCAAAGAAACATGAGTTGCACACTCAAGTGAGCAATAGTGGAGGATTCCAGTGGAAAATTAATAGACTGACAAATAGTTTTTGTGCTGAATGAACTGTAATTGCATAGGAAGGCCAAATGCTAATGGTAGAACATAGCCTAACAAAAATGATTTATGCTATGGTCTATGCTATGGTCATTATTTGACTGTCTTCTCAAAGCAACAGTTATAATAGGGGAAAAAAACCCTCCAACAATCCCTACCAAAAAAAGTAACATCAAGGAAAAGCTCACCACTGCTTGTGTCCTCTTTTGCCTTTTGTCCCATCATGTAGTAAACTGCAAACAGAAAATTACAACCATTAAAAGTGAAGCAAGTAAGACCTTAGGAGTTTGATTTCTGGGCAGAGTTCAGCCATACAGCTCTACCTTGAAATAGTACACAGTCCCATACATCAGTACCTTAGGTTTTAAAAAGTATCTTGGTTTATCTGAGTTTAATGTCTAATTCTGTTCTGTCCTTTATGGACTTTTACAGAGATATGATGGTTAAGATATGGATATGATGTCAAATCATTTTTTTGGCATGCTCTGTGGAAAGTATGTCATACAACAGGAAACTAGGGATATGTTGGCAGATCCCAGAAACAGAACGAAATTATCCATCATAGCAGTGTTCAGAGTGGTCCTGATGCCAAAGGCAGTGTCAGTGGTAGCTCAAGGCTTCTCATCATCGTAGACTGAGCTTATTTTGTCACTTGAAGGCTGAGCATAAGGCTAAGTTGCTTCTGCTATGGAAAATGCCATCTAGAAGAGGGAAAGGCAGAGGAACAGCCATGCTAGTTTAACTTGCTGGACCAAGCAGTGGTCTGTATATCCCAACCTTTCTCAGAAAAGGTAATCAGCTTGGTTTTTCCAATTCATGGTATAAACAAAGTAGGCAGAGGATCATGGCTGTTTCGCAGCTCACAGTAATTGCAAGCTTTGCCAATGATGAGAGCCTGTCTCAGGCAGCAGGGGTGTGTTAACTAATCCCTGAGATAATGAATGATGTTTCTCAGCAGGCTAATCACCTCAGCTGTAATACCATCTTGATGCGGTTATATTGTTTGTGGTCAGCTGTTAACAAGATGATGATTTCTGTATTTCTGAGAACCTGGTGGTTTAGTTGTGTAGAACAAGAGGTGGAGGTAAAGTTTTTGAGTCTGGCTATACCATAGAGGGAAAAAAAAAAACCTAAAAAAAGAAAAAGAATGGTAAGTACTAACCTTTATATAAAGACAAATGAGTGAAATCTGACCACAAGGAAAAGTAGGCTCAGAGTTTAAGAAGCTTGTAGCTATTGTTACAAGCAGGTTTAGAGCAGAGTGCTTCAGACAGTGAGGCAAATAAAACTCCACAGGTGCCTTGAAGTGGAGCTCCTTCAATTTAAAAAAAAAAAAAAAAGAACAGACAAAAAGTGTAGGATGCTGCCTGTGAGTAAAGCATTTGGGCCTCAAGGTTTCAGTCTTGAAAACCTGCTCAGCTTTTTGCCCTATTTCTGTAGGTAAGGCAAACAGTTGTAATTCAGACAATTGTTGCTTGCTATTCCCTACTGCTTTTTCCTTTCTCCAGTTGATAAGTATTCAAAGCCTTGCTTTGTTCTTTCCTTTCTTCTTGAAGAACAGTTAATTCAATTTCATACCTTCTGTTTATACAGGAAATAAAGCTAAAACTTTTGCTAGTTTGCACCACAGAAAATCTCCCTGCATTTCAAATAATGAACAAGTTCATTGAAAACTGTTCACTTCTACTGAAACATAATTATCAATAGAATAGCTAGGGCCAGTTATGAGAGTTCACTTTACCCCTAAATAGACTGGAAACTTTCTATTCTAAAGCCTTCTGGATTCAGATCTCTGCTATATTGCTGATACAGTTTCAAAGAGTTTGAGAAGTGAGCAATATAAGTATATTGTTCTTTTTTGGGTTGTGGATTTTACTTCTATATCCTGTCTATTTCTTCTCTTAATTCCCCATAAATGTGCCAAAGTATATGCAGTGGTGTATTTTTTCCTTTCCTGAGAACAGTGAGGCCTGCTTGAATGAATAAATGAATCAAAGGTAAATGAGCTCTGAAAGTGAATAATGAGAAAAATCTCTCTATAACAAACCTTTTTATATGCCCATCAAGAGGACTCACAACTTTTAAATGAGTTGCCTTTAAATGAATACAATGTATCAAAGAAATTTTAGCACCTACTTTATTCCTTAAAACATTTTAGTGCCTCATTAATAAACTTCAGATTAGTCAGGTTGTTAAGTGTCCATCACCAAATAATGATAGATTGCAAGAAAATGCCTTTGGTACTAGTGAAGTGTTGCCTGAATCCTATTAGAAACTTGTGTGTTATTAAGATTATATAGGCAAGATAGAATTGCCAAAAAAATCGTGCTTTTATTAAATGCTGTTAATTTTTATTTTACAGAACTCTAGAAATTTTTGAAGTGGTTAATATGAATAAGGTCAGATGTCCAAACCGGTGTGTTCCAACAGGTCCACATCCTTCTTACGCTGGGAAGCCCCAGAGCTAAATTATGTTTTATTAATTATGGTAAATTGACTTACTAGTCAATTGACTACCTGGGTAGTTTATTTTTTAATGAGAGCTCTTTTTTTTTTTTTGATCAATTTTTACTTTTATAGTAGTCAATTGCTCCATGGTGTGATTCTGGGATCACTGTCCTCGCTGCTGTAAGAGACAGGACATAAATTAGAGGCATCATGATAATGTCCATGGTTGATGCTTGAGATGATGGTTGATGTCGTCAGAGCGTAGTCTGAGAGTGTAGCAAATATGTGATTTTATACTGGTATAGATAGGTGGTACCCATCTTGCTGTAAGGTTGAATATGAGTTGGAACATATGTAAGGAGACTGAGAAAGAGGGCTGGCTAGTCTGCGGTCTCCAGTGCTTGGTTACTCTGCTCACAAGTCAGGTTTTGAAAACTGTTTTACAAGTCATTTTCTGTTAAATTACTTTTGCTTTTGTTTTCCTTGAAGCCTTGCACCACTATCCATTTTAATAGACTTGATCAAATACTTAGTATTGATTGTATTGAGCTGGGAGTCTTATGATCTTTCTGCTGTGTTATCATTCTGTTTACTGTTACTAGGGGGAAAAACCAGTGCAACAGCATTTGATAGTAACTGCCTCCAGATTTAGATCTTTGATGAAAAGGACCAAAGTGTCTTTAATGCCTCCATTGGTTTGTGTCTTCTACTCCCCTGCTGCAGCATGGAGAACAAAAGTGATTTTCAGAGGCCACTTTCTTCTCCTAGTTGCCTGAATGCTCTGCAGACAAACAGCTATCAGACAATCTGGCCTGAGCTGAAGGTATTCCTTTACATGACAGAGAAAACTGTTTGGATTTTTTTTTTCTTGGTTTTTGGTTTTTTTTGTGTGGGACTGGGACAAAGATGTGTAAATTAAGCATGCAGTGGCATTCCAGAGACTGCAGATATATTGAACTTTTCTCTTCAGACAGCTATTGTATCATCAGCATAGTGGTGACTAAGATGCATGAAGATGAGTATGTGGTCTGTTTTACTAATGGCATCAAAATTGATCTTTTGTGCATCTTCTTGCTGTTTTCAAAGTCCAGGATAGGGATGTAGGGACTACTAATTGTCCTATTCCACATAAATCTCTTAGGAAGACTCTGATGGCACTTGATGTGCTCAGGACTTGTATTGTTATATGTATCTTAATTAGAGAGTGGAGTACTTGCTCTCATAAGAAGTGAGCAGCTTCCATTCCTCACTGTTTATGTACTTTTAAAGCAAAGATTATGCTTCTAGAGGATGTATGGAGGTTATATTCCTAAGGACTAGCTACCTTAGCACAAGGTGCTGATCATTCATATGTCTAAATGTTCTGGCAATTTGAGGACTAATTAAAGATGGAATCAGAGTGGGAGATTTAAATGATGCTTCCCCAGAGGCCTGATCCAACCAGAAAGAATGCAGTCTGGCAGGCAATGTGGTAGCAGTGTAGGCCACCATCTTCTTGGCTAGTTACCATCACTGGTGAGCTTGCTCTGTACTTTGCAGTGATGGCGTGTGAGAGCTTTATGACTAGATGCTGTTCAGATGCATGAGGTTGGAAATATGTCCCAGCTGATAAATCTTTCTCCGGAAGGCCTTCTTCCAACTAGGTTGGAAATGACCTTTAAGATCATCAAGTCCACCATCAAATGATGTCACTAAGATACCACTGCTTCCCTAAGAAGCCTGTTCCAATGCCTGACTTCCTTTTCAGTGAGGAAATTTTTCCTAATATCCAGTCTAAACCTTCCCTGAGTTTGAGGTCATTACCTCTTATCTTATTGCTTGAAGATGGGAGGAGTGACCAGCCACCTTCTTGCTCCATCCTCCTTCATCCAAATTGATGAGTCAACTTGAAAAAAAAATAAAAATAAAAGAAGAAGGTAAATTTGTGACAGGAGGGGAGAGAGAAGTGGGAACAGAGGAGCAGTCAAAACCTGTTTTGATACTTCCACAAGTTGTTTGCTGGCCTGATGGCGTCTGTCAAAACCTAACAGAGCATCTTTCCTATTGTAGTGGTCCAGCCGCTGCACTCACAGAACAGGGTGCAATTAGTAAGGACATGTGTATGTGAACTTCTGGGGTGCTTTCTCAGCCATGTGGGAATTGTAGAGTGTCATGAGCATGCACAAGGCAAGCGCACCCACATTTCCAGCAAGGTGTGAGTGTGAATAGGGGAACCTGCAGTCCCAGAAGAGGGTGGTGAGGGCTTGATAACCTTGAGCCCTGTGAGAGAGAGGCACATATGTGTAGCGGTGGAGGCAGGGAGGGCTTATAACCCTTGGGATTAGTTGTAGTGTTTAGAAATTTATAGATATTTATTAACACTTTTGAAACTTCTAATTTTGTGGCTTATGTATTGTATTCCTGATATTGATCCTGAATGTATAGTTTAATTGTTAGTTAATTACATCATAATTCAGTAACTGGATTGCTGTGTTTATGGCTTGATTTAAGCTGTGTGAATTGAGCAGTTTTTCCTTGTAACATGCTCTAAGAAGGCATCCCTTGTGCAGCAGAAAGATGATTGCTCCTCAATCACTGTCTTCAGCAGACTGTTGCTAGCTTTGAGCAGGGAGTGGGGTGTATTATGTTCACTTTCTGAAGAAAAAGGCAAACCCTGTTGCTGTCTCCCTGTGGTAGTTTTCTATTTATGAGTGAATGGTGCATCCTTAAGTAAATACAAGGTATTCTGTGCAAATAGCTGTTTGGGCTCTTTATGCAATCATGTCTTAGATTTTAGTCTACCAGACATCTCCTTCAGATAGACTAGACTAGCAAAAAGCCCAGTTTTTGAAAGCAACAATCTTAGTTAAGTAGATTTAAAAAAACCAAGTCAAACACCCCATCCCTGTCGCACTTCCCTATGTAAAAGGGCTTCCCTTAAAACATGTGGACCAGAAAGGTCCAATTAATTAGTATTACAGGATATTAAATATGATTTTATTTTCAAATTTATTTGTTGCTTTTGGACTTCTTTACAGGCAATTAAAATTGCGTTTGTTTTAAACCAATTTTTTTTATCCTCCCGCAAAATCCCCTTCCACAGTAGATAAGTGCAGGAAGTTAGTATTGCAAGTAGAGTGTGCTACAGGTTTGAGTGCAGATGAAGTACCTATACCCTTGCATAGGTGCCAAATGGGAAGGAAGGAAGAATGTCAGTAATTGTCACTAGCTGATTGTGTGGTATACTCTCCAGGGTGATGCTTGGTGTTCAGGATGGTGTCTGGCAGAACAATCAAATACATGGTTCATAACTGTAATAGTAGGTGGAGGACAACTGATTAAAATAAGCTAGGCAGGCTGTGTGGTACTGTCTCTATTTTCAGGCCTAATATTAACAGGAGATGAATAGTCTAATTACATACTCCCTACTGTTCTCCCAAAATACTGCTTCATCCTACACAACAGTGTAGCTGCAGATACCTGCTTTCTAAAAGAGGTATTTGCAAATAATCTTCAAAAAACGATATCTGGAGGAATCACTTTTTTGACGTAAGAGTTTGGTTGTCACCTGTTGAATTTATCCAAAGCCATGTGCCTAACATGGGTGAGAGGCCTCACTGACTGAAAGGAAGTGTATAAATGAAATGTTGATTTCTGCTGGTAGCAACACCACAAGTGATAAGTAGAATAGAATAGGGTTGGAGAGGACCTTAAGATCATCTAGTTCCATCTAGTAGGTAAAGCCTGAAAATACTTATGAGGGAAAACTTGCATCATTGTGCATTTTTTTTTGTTCTGCTGAGTTTCAGCCAACCTGGTGATTAATCAACACATACTTAATGTTTACACTCCATTAAGTGCAGCGGTAGTCAGTGCTTTTGTTTCATGTATACCCTGACATATCATTTGGTGGAAGTCTAATGTAACTCACTTCATGGCTCTTTTCTTTCCCTTTTTAAATTTCCAATGGAATTTCTAGTGAATAAATTAGTAAATTTATCATTTTCTCTATAATAGTGTCACATGGACAGTTTGATGAAATAGCTCATTACAGTCAATGAAGTGAAATATGAGTTCCATCAGCACATTTTCATCAAACAGAGTTACAGAAATTAGTTTGCTGTTATCAAGGACTGTGGAATACAAAAATAAAATTAAGCAAGCTATTAGAGGATAGATTTAGGGAGGGTCCCAATTGAGTTAGAACACAACTGCCACTGTGAAAAACAGAGGACTGCTGTATGCTTAAATGAATTGTGACACATCAGTATTAATTGTTAATTATGTACATTAGGGACAAAATTAAATTCAGAACCACCTGAGTGTACATGGCTACTGCATACTGCTCAACCTCTCCACCAGGAAAGAACAAATAGCAAGTGCTTGCTGTTTTGCAATCACTATTGAAGTTAGAAACTGGGCTAACCTATCTTCAACATTGTTATTTCTGTGACCCCATAACAGAAGCAAAATTGATGGAAATCCTCTACCATTAAAATTACTCTTTCCCCCTGAGTACTTTCAAAAATAAGATCTGAGAAAGTCTGACTCTATTGTGCTCTGCCTGTGAGAAGTACTCAAACCATGCCCTTGCATAGGGGGGTGCACCTATCTCCAGTGAAACTGAGAAGCTGTTGACAGATAACAATTTGGTTCTTTAAAAACTATTTTTTATTTCAGCACAGTCAGTAATCTGTGTTCAAGAGTGATGTATTCAAGGCTTCTCATTCTTGAAATAGTACTCCCAATATTTAACCTTAGCTTTAGATCTTCAACTGACATTTAACATTTTATTTTAATAAATTATTGTTAGTCTTCATTTGCTGTGTGCAGGGGGAATTACTTCAGCTGTTTCCACTTATTCATGTTATTTTTGTATGTGCTCTCTTTCTAATTTTACTCCTTAACTAGATTGGGAATGAATTCTTAGTGTCTTGATAATGAAGTTACACAGACTAAACAGTCCAGGCAGCCAAATACCAATTTCATGTGACATTTTTTTGCAGGTATCATGTGTGGTAAAGTTCTTATAGGAAAGTAGAGGAGGCAACCTAAATCCTGCCAGGCAGGAACTTGAAGGGATTATTGCAGTTAAGAAACCTTGGAGTCTGCCTGTCTTCTTGTTAAAATGAGAACTGTCTTGCTGTCATACTTCTTTTCACTTGAAGGTTATTGTCCTAAGTAAATTTGGTTCCACATTCATGACTCAGTCTCTAATGAATTCTAATAGTCTAAACTGCCCACCCCATTTAGAAGTGTGCATGTGTAACATTCTCTCCTCCACTGAGTCATAGGACTTGCCTAATTTTGGAGACTAAAATTAAATTTAATTTTGGGATGGCATTTCCCAAAAGGGACATGAAACTATAAATAATGGGAAGCCGTAACCAGTAAAAACTGTTTGCATTTTGATTGCTTTGTCATTTCTATTATGTAATAGTTTCAGAGTGCAGAAACTCGGGCAGCTTTCTGGTTGGGGAATACTGTATCATCTGCCAGATTTACCAAAAGACTGAATTTACCCGCAAATGTGTCATCACTTGCTTACAAATGTAAGATGGTGTTTTCTCATTTTCACATGGCATAGCTGCAGCCATTCTGAAATCTTTCTTTCCATCCTAATGATGGACAAGAAAAACAAGAGAGGATACAGGAGATGTGGTACCACTTGAGCTCTTCCTCCGCCACCCTCCTGCCACATCAGAGGAAATGTTACTATCCATTTGAAAGAGATCTGATTTCATTCTGTAAGGAAAGTGTGGGAGGAGTCAAGATAGAGAGGAGTTAAGATATATAGTTATTCGGCTAGGGTATAATACAGCAAGAGACACAAATATTTCTATGTGGAAATTTTTTCCATCCAATTTATTGCTTAATTTTTGGAAACAGCTTAAGTAGGGAACTTGACAATATTTTAAAAGTCTGTTGCAAGCATACAGGTCTAGAAAACAGAGATCTGTTTTGGTTTTTTTCCTCTGAGCTAAATATTATTAGTATAGGAGGCAAGCCATAGGATTGGGCAGGAAGTGGAGGTAGGTTCAGGCAGAGAAGTCTCTCCCATTGTGTAGCAAAGTGTGACAGATACTTGGTAGGTATAGGTGAGTGACTGAGTAATTTTGTTATCACAGTCATTGCCTCTTCATAAACCTGTACCTGGAGATGTCAGAGGACTCTCCCACCTCAGCTGTTGCTCTCTTCTGTGTGAAACCACTTACATATATATTCACATTTGTAACTTACATGTAACATGAGATAAAGCCAGCGACTTTCTGTGAAAGGAGATATATAAGTGTGTATACTTAATGTCTGTAAGCCAAATGCAATTTAGCACTGAAAAGTTCTGAGAATATCATAATAGAATGGTTTGGGTTGGAAGGGACCTTAAAGATCATCAAGTTCCAACCACCCTGCAACAGGCAGGGGCACCTTCTGCTACAGCAGGTAGCTCAAATCCCTCTCCAACCTGGCCTTGAACACTGCCAGGAATGGGGCAGCTGCTGCTTCTCTGGGCACCCTGTGCCAGGGCCTCACCACCTTCACAGGGAAGAATTTCTTCCTTATGTTCCATCTAAATCTAGCCTTTTTCAGTTTAAGGCCATTCCCCCTTGCTCTGTCCCTACATGCCCTTGTAAAAAGTCCCTCTTCAGATTTCCTGTAGGCCCTGTTTAGGCACTGGAAGCTGCTCTAAGGTCTCCGGGGAGCCTTCTCTTGTCCAGGCTGAACAAGCTCAGCTCTCTCAGCCTGTCTTCACAGGAGAGGTGCTCCAGCCCTTGCATCATCTTCATGGCCTCCTCTGAACAAATTCAGGTTTTAATCCCTGTTAGAGCTGCTGATGTCATGGATCTGCATTATAGTTCCCTGAAGGTTACTGTAATGAACAAATCTAGATTCAATTATTCAAAAGTGCTGGAATTCTGCCTGTACAATTTTCATTTTACTAATGGGCTGGACAGATTCTGATTTTTCTTAAGCAGTTCACAAATGAAGCTTAACATCGTGTTAACTGCTTTTATTACATTTCCCACGTGTAAAGCCAAACGTAAATTTTAAATGCAGGAAAATGAGAAAACAGAACAAAAGCAAGTCAGGTTTTGTTCAAAATATTCTCGTTTCATCATTGACTTCTTAATTTCAGTTTAAGTCAGTTTAACAGGTTTGCCTTTCTACATGGCTGACAGATTAGAAGGGCACAGGGTAGAAGTTAACTTTCAGTTAGCTGAGCTCTGGCTAGTGAATTGTACGTGATCAGGCAGAAGTTCTGCTTCTCAATTAATATGTATCTTGCATTGCTACCTACATCAAAGTATAATGTGCACAAACACATAAGATTGTATCTGTATTATTTTACATTTCCATTACATGGGTATTAATGGCTTTGCAGACTTTTACCCAGGCAGTTGGTCCCAAGTGGCTTCCTCTGTGTGTTGCAGCTTTGTACATTCTGCTCCATCACCCTTTTGTTCCAGGTCAAACTCTCCACCAGGTCAGGGAAACTTTAAGGAAGGATGCCTGTATTTAAATATTTCTCTTCAGTTTGCATAGCCTCAATTTACAATTTCATTTTGGTGCCTTTCAGACCAACTGTTCCACTCTCCTCTATGACAGAGGATCTTTGACAACCTGTCAGTATACTGAAATTGTAGCAGACCTTCAACCTTGATCCTGCAAACACTGCAGCCTGTGATTTGAGTTCAGGAAGAACTCTTTTGGATAAATTCACTTTCCTGCTGCAGCAATGTGTCAGGACATGGGGTAAGCTTTAGAAGCAAGTACTTCCTCATGTATCAAACATGTAAAGCACTAGTAAAACTGAAAAGTAACCTTTTAAAGAGCTGTAATAAATTGTTTAAGTTTCACTGGCTTAATCCCTCAAGTATTAAGCAAACAGTTATGAACTGGGACTTGATGAGGAATCTCAACGAGCTGAGGGTTAGGGTAAATGTTCCTGAAATTATAGCAGTAAAATTAGAATAATAAAACAAATCCAAACTGTTCAGTAGGCTGATTAAACAGTAAGAGCTCATTTTTCCCCTCTGCAGTTCTAGTAAGGCATCTAATGCTGCATTTGTTTTAATGATATTCTTACATCTTTCGGGGCTATAAAAAGTTCTGTACATCATCCTGTAAGAGATAAGAACCTAAGGGCATGAAGCAGAGTCCTAAATGACCCTATGGTAAACTGAAACAAGTCTAGATCTGCTAAACTGGTAAGGCAGGGCTCGGGGCTGGAACAGGAAGTCTCCACCCTCTGGTCTGAGAAAAAGGGTGACCACAGGATTGTAGCAAAGGATAATTGAAATTGTGCGTTCACCTCAGATGTTGCAGATTTCTCCGTTTGTAGGAGCTTGTCTGTCCCCATTGACCTGTAGAGAGCATATGCTATCTATTGATTAAATGTTGTGATTAGGACTGACTACTGTGAATGCTTTTGTTGAATGAGGTATAGCCATGATTCCTGTGGGGGCTTTAAAGGTTTGGAGACCCTGATTACTATTCTATTTTACCATATCTGAGTAAAATTGAAAGGTCATTAAACTTGCCAGCCACATACAGAAATCTCTATGGAAGGACCCATTAGGTGTTTGTATTATGCAAACTTAAAGCAAACGATGGTACTTTTGTGATGAGGAACCATCACAAAAACTAAGAGTCTGGTTTACAGCTATCATATGTGTCATGATATATCATTTCAAGGCAATTATTTTGGAAATGTCTATAAAATGATTAATGTCTGGGCTAGATCTTGTACAGTTTGGATTCTGTCCATATCAAAATAGAAGTTACATGCTGCTTGAGAGGCTCAGGACTATCTTTGGGTTTCCATGTCAGTACAGCTGATCTCTGGACAGAAGAACAGACTAAGCCCTCTTTGCCATCATTTTATGACATCTCTGCCTGACCTGATTCTAACGCTGATATCTAGCTTGACATTGCGCCTTCTTTTTTATCCTAAATTTGTGTTTTGAAATATACCTGTTTGCAGTTCTACCCATGTATCCCAATGCCAAAAGTGTTAATAAGATCTTCTGTGCAAGATTATTGAAGACATTTACTTTGGTGTTCTTAAAACTCAGCTGTTCTGTAAATCATGAACATTACATGGCTCTTCATCTTATAGAAAGGATAATGTGACGCTGATACGCAAATAGCTCAGTTTTTCCTCCTGTAATTTCAGGAACTAATTGCAGTGTATTTTCTTTTAAATCCTCCTTGAACACTTGTATTGCTTTATTTATATACTTTTATAACAATACGTTTAATAAATTAAACATGTTAATTCAACAGCTTGTTTATTCAACCTGTTAATTTGGTAGTGCAATTTTTCAGAGAAAGAGCTTTGTCCAGGGGAATAGCCAAGGACTAATCCAGCCTCATGAATGAGACTCTTAATTATTTCCTGAGAGTGATGGCTGGAAAACAAAACCAAACAAGTAAAATACCCCCAACAACAAAACAAACCAACCAAACAAAAAACTCCAAGCCAACAGAAGCAAACAATCACTAGCAAAATCCTCAGCTAATCAACCAAAGAAACCAAGTGCCCACCACCATCATTACCTCCTTCACCTTAACTGGTGAACAGAAATTTTGCTATTGTTTCAGGCTTTCAAAGACATTAGAAACATTAACATGACCACAAAAATATTTGACAAATACCACCCCTCAGAAATCATTGACTAATGAGTATCTATTGGGCTGAGATGGTAAGAGTGAGGGAGAGGAACCTAAAAAAATATTAAGGGAATAAAAGATACATGCTTCCTACCTGAAAAGCTATAAGGCACACAAAAGGTATATTCTGTTTTCCTGAGGATTAGGAGGACAACTGTTTGAGAAAACAGATGTGGTAAAATGTCCCAGTTGGCCTATTAAGAACCTGCTAGATTTCATTAGCAGGCTTGAATCCTATGATCACAACTTCTTCAATATCTTTAAAACAAAGCATCTTAAAAGTGGCTTGAAACAAACTAGTTGAAACAGAAGTCAGCTGATTTCTGCCTTACAGAAACAGCTGATTCCTCCAAGAAAGCTCTTCCTTTATGCCTGATAGTATTCTGGCTTGTGAGCCTGGGGCAGACACATATGCCATTCTGGCAAGGAATCCCCTTAGCTTTGCTGAACTTTGTCTTCTGTTCTACCAACCCTTAAGAATTTTGTTTTCCTAAAACCTGAAGCCAGGTAAATATTGTTGTCAGATTTGGTGTTTCTTCAAGAAAGATCCTTGAACTTCTAAACAGTCAGGTGGGACTTTGATACAGAGCAAACAAAACTAGATATTTGTATATATGGTCTGCTGGTGGTCTTTCTTACAGATTAGGAGCTAGAAAGTACCAGGTTACTGCCAGAAGCAAAGTTAAAATCATGTTAGATCATTTGACATCAAGTTGCTCAATACGAAAATATGCAGATCTGGAGCTGCTCTTTTTAGGAATGGAATTATGACACTTTTCTGAATCTTCTCTCTTTGCTTTGCACCAAATGTTGCAGCTTTTTGTTAAGTGTCAGAAAGCATGAGGAAAGGTTGTATTAATCAAACAGAAGCTTTGATCTCTTGCTGTTTTCTCTGCCATGTTTTTAAGTTATCCTTTGGCGTACGGTTCTTAACTGGGTTTTGTAGATAAGGGCTTGTGTTCTAGATACTTGTGCTAAAATGGTTTTGCTCTTGTCAAGTGCATTAAGTGATATGGAGGATTTACAAAACATTTAGTTACTGTGCCCATAGCTATCCACAGCATTGCTCAAGGTGCCATAGAGACCATTAGTGAGTGATAGTTCTTGCCTTAGCTCACAACAGAAGTGTGACTTTTAAGTTTCAACTTTATTTTTAAAGGTGTCTGAAACGTGTCAGTGTACACTACTGTGCTATACTTGGAAAAGAAACAGGTGAAACTAGTAGCATATGGTGATTTTTCTTTAAGCATAACTTTATTCTGCTGCTAAATACTTAAAACATGGAGTGATGGAAAAGCTTAGGCTGCACGGGCCCTCTGGAGATGATGTGGTACAAACTCCAGTTTGAAGGCAGGGCATTGGAGTTGGCTAATCTCGGACCTGTCAAGCCAAGTCTTGAATATTTCTGGTGAGGGAGATCCTACCTCTTCTCTGAACAACCTCTGCAATGTTTAACTGTTCTCACATTAAAGAACTTAAGGAATTTCCCAGGTTCTGTGTGCTGCTTCTTGCTCTCTCGCTGTGCTTCCTTTGGAAAGAGTACCTCCACCTTCTCTGTAACTAACTCTTAGGTACTGGAATTTTCATCTGTACTGGTACAGCTCTAGTCCAGTTTCAGCTGCTGGCTTTTTATGTTTTATTTTAACATCTGGCATATTTTTATTTAATCTTAGTAGAGCAGACTATTAATGATTGCAATGCTCATTCAAAACAAAACTATTAAGTGGAGGAGAGAGTCATTAACCCCTTTGCTGTGGGGATATTTCCATTATCTCCCCTTTTATGGGAATTATTCATTTATGGTAGGAGTGAAGGCTCAGCTGAACAGAAAGTTGTGCTCCCCTGTAACATCTGCTTTTCAGAAAGAAAAGGAAAAATTCATTGTAATGCACCCTTACCTCTATCTCTGAACTTAAGCAAATTTTAGTTCATATAAATTCTTGCTGATGCATGACAACTGACTGGGTTACTGCTGTCCATGTCACTTTTCATTAGGAAATACAGTGTGACTGACATAGATGATATGAAATGTCAAGTATGTCACTTGTGAAAAAGGTAACTTTTCTGTTTAAATGTGGTGGAAGAAACTGTGGCTTAAAACCAAACCAGGTGGCATAGGTTTTGTTTTTCCTTCACTCCCACCCTAAAAAGTGACCTGGGAATATTTACTTCTAAATAGTTACAAAGGTTTCTATGAATATACATTGACAAGCTCCTTTAGTATTGACAAGCTCCTTTAGTAGTGACCAGGAGCAGCCTTCCTTGGGAGGCAGTTAGTAAGGGAAACTTCACTTGCATTTCTTGCTCTGTGTAGATTTCAAATACCACTTTTCTCTGAAAGTAAAAATTCCTGCATTCTAAATGCAACACTGCAGATTGTCTCTAGTTCTCCAAGACCTCATTCCCATGCAGAAAACCACAAGAAAGCAATGTGACTGTGCAGCTGCCTTAATTTCCTACTTTTCTCTCAGCTCCACTCTTCTCATCATCAGGAATGCCTCCAGTGCTTGGATATGATACATTACAGAGCTTTTATGCCTTACACTGGGATTCTTTGTGTAAAACCTTGGACCAGTTCCAGCTGTGTAAGTTGATAAGGATGCTCAGGAGGTGACACCACTGGGTTGTACATGGTGTTGTACTTATAATTTGAAATGGCAGATCCCAGTCCTGTCCTGTCCAATGCACTTTTTTTCCCCTCTAGGAGGAGAATTGTGTCCTAGACTTCAGGGTATATAACAAATAGATGATGTAAAAAAAAAGTTAAAATCATAGTTGCAAAATACAAACAGAGGAAAGGATTTGAAGTAACTCACAAGTAAGTTTTTTGGGGTTTTGTTTTGTTGATTTTTTTTTTTTTCTTTAATTATCCGGAAAATGTATGTTGGCTAAACAAGAACTCTGCTAGTGATTGGCTGGCATCTATGTCCTTACCTTTATCACATACTAGACTTTGAAGCTTGACTGTCTTTGCAACTCCTTTCTTTCTTGTGCCTCCTACTTTCTGGATATTGTAATTTTTAGCAAGCATTTACTTGTCTCTTTTGCTCTTCCTTATATTCTCTGTACAGGGAATTTCTTATAGGTCAAACAACATAATGTATTGTGATGCTTCAGCAAATCCAGCTGTGGCTCCATGTGTTCTATAGCTTAAATAAAACATGTAATGCAAGTCCTCAGGTCATGAAGTTGAATATCTGCAATGAATCTTTACCAGTCAGGGGTGTATCAGTCATATATATACTGTTACAGACCACAGTAACAGCCAGCATCTTTCAGCTAGTTGTACACAGGAAGAGTGATAAAATGAAGAAGTACATTATTTTTACACTTCCTGCCACAGACACATAAATCTTTTAATGGCCACAATGTAACATTTGCACAACCTGATGTATGCATTAACTTGTAAAGCATGATAATTAAAGAGAAAAAAAAAATCTTATTTTTCTTTTAACACGTGAGGGAATGCTGTTGCTAACAACTTCACAGAGAGATGACAAATCTGCTCAGCAGCAGAGCAAAAAGACCCAGTGTTCTGGGCTGCAAGATCTTCGTTCTGCTTAAAGGCATTTTGTTAGAAGAGATTGTGGGATGGTGAAGTGGGTGGTAGTGAAAAGGTTATTTAGGGAAAGGGGAGGATAATGCAAGTAATTTACATTATGTCATAGAATAAGCTGTCTCTAAATCTCTCGTTACAAACAGCTGTTTGTCAGCTAGAACAGTTCAGGAAATTAAAGAGTGCTCATGCAATCAAATTCATCAACTTGCAGTAACTGTTCACTAACCATGAGTAAAAAGGAGAAAAATACTCAGTTGAAGAAAATACCGGTAAATTTCTCAGTGTTTTAAGAGGTTGAATAGTTACATGGTTTTGCAGCATATGTTCCTGACAGCTTTGTAGCATGGATTGAAGAATATTTTCATTGGTTGTCAGAATGCTCTTCACAAAGGAAGAAATTACATATTTCCAGCCTGCCCTACCTTCTGAATTGTGAAGTATGGCATGCCATTGTCTGACTAACAATACGAGCTGTACCCTATACATAACAGAAGTACAAATCCTATTTGTCATGAGCCTTTTCACTATGGAAAATAGATCATCCTAAATACTAGGGTTAGGGTTCTGTAGACTTGGCTTTATCTTTGATCTTGTGCCTTAGTCTTTACCTTTCAGCAACTCATTTTAATTTCTCTTTGTTCAGAAGTCTACAGCCATGCTGTTTGGTCATCCTTTAATATAGTTCAGACCTGAGGCCATCTTCTGCTGTTTGCGGAGGATCTAGCATGGTGTGACCCTGATTTTTTTGGGTCATACGCATGCTACAGCAACAAGTATCATATATTATTATTTCTGGATCTGCCTTTGCTAAAAGGAAAGGCATTAGCTTAAGGCACACATATTAAGCTTTATATAAAACAGGGAGGGTCTTCTTCTGTAGATGTGAAAATAATTATGCAATTATGTATGAAAGATGAGGAAGATACAGGAGAATGAATAAAAAAGGAAGAAGTTTGAGGGTAGAGATGTATGAGTTATTCATTCTTTGACTTAACCAGTATCCTTGCACCAGATGAGTTTCAGTATGTATGCAGTTGGCACTGGAGAGGTAAATCCTTCTTTTGCTTCTTTAGGATTTTTGCTAACAATACAGTGATCATATATGATCTCAAATCAATAAAAGTATTTAATAAGAGTTGATATTTAATAAGAGTTGAAACAACAAAGAAGTATAAAGATATCCTCCTTTCTTTAGGTTAGGATTCAGAACTAGAGACTCTAAAATTGAAACTCTAAATTAATAACCTGTCCATCAGAGAAGTTTTTGCTAAGCTCTAGCTTTAGTGCATGCTACAGTCAGCACAGGAAACATTTGCTCTATATTTATATGTTGAACAAGAATGTCTTCCATGTCATGTCAGGAGTGAAAATGGGGAAAAAAAATATTCTATGGAAGAATAAAAGAAACAGTTTTGGCCTGGAGTAGACAAAATTTTTCTCAAAATCAACCTAAAGAAAAATAATGCCCTTATGGAAGCAGAATGGGAAACAGGAGGTATTTAGCAATTGATTTCTGACAATAACCTCCACGTATACCACTTAAGGCAATATAAATTGTGCTTATCTCTTTAGAATTTGGCCAGTAATAAACGGTAATTAATTCACCTTTTATGTCACATGCAGGAAGGCGAGACTGATTCTTCACTTCAAAAACTAAGGCCCTATGGATAGGCTGACCATCTGAAATGCAAGTCTCCTCACCATTCTGTTTTGCCCATCTTTTCCTCTAATTTTTCTGGTTTATACCTTTTTTTTTTCTTTTGTTGACTTTGGGTTTTAATTCAATTTTTAATCATATAAAATAGCATTGAAAAAGAGAAAAACAGGAAAAAAGAAGGATGATGTATGAGGGAAATATTTTGAAAATTCTTAGAAAATATTGTTTCTGGCTCAGCTGTGTGCACTTTGTGGCTGCATGAGCTACATTCTCTACAGAAATGTGTGTTCAATTTCTTAAAAAAACCCGAAAACCCAAAAAAACTTGCTGTTTTCTGGTGGGATATGCTGATATGTACCCATCTGTAGTAACACACTGCATGAAAGTTAACAGAGTTTTATATCACAGTTGATTCTGTTGAAGTGCATCTCCTTGTTATACAGTGAAATTTGACTACACACCATTCAGGGGACAATCATAGGCTGTTTAGGGTTGGAAGGGACCTCTGGAGATCTAGTCCAACCCCCCGCCAAAGCAGAGCCACCCAGACCTGGTTGCACAGGAATGTGCCCAGGCAGGTTTGAACACCTCCAGAGGGGGAGACTCCACAACCCCCCTGGGCAGCCTGTTCCAGGGCTCTGATGCCCGCAATGTAAATAAGTTCTTCCTCATGTTGAATAATATTTTGGGGAAAAAGCCCTCATGAGAGTAAATCTGTCAGATGCTGTTAGTCGGTTAGATGCCCTCCAATAAGTGTGGGATGTCTTTAGGTAGAATCCTGATTTATTTTTTATTTTATGAGGTTTTTTGTTTGTTTGTTTGTTTTTCTTTCTTGTTCCTGTGATGGACAAAGGCAAGAAACTAATTTGGTGATGAAGCTTTTTTTTAATTCAGAGAGAATCCTAAGGGTTTATTCTACTCTTTTGCCGGTATTTACAGGTAATATATGCAAAACTGTAATGTATAGGAAAATTTCTTAATCACCTGAGGGTTATTCAGAAGCGAAACAAGTGGCAAATTTAATTTTGAGGTATCTTGCAATGTTTAACTTTGGAGTAAAGTTGATTTACCTTTTTTTACATGCTTGTTAATTTGGAAGTAGTGTTAATCTCAAATATCTCTGGTCTTGCTTTAAAGTCAGATGAAGGCTCGTAGAAACAGTGTGAAATTGTGTGATTGGTAACTTCTGTTAAAAAGAAATCTCTAAATATTATCCAGCTGACTATTAAAAATAATTTTAGGGTTAATTCTGGGCTCTACCAGGACTATCTTCTATAGTTGCCTTCTTTTAAAGTCAGGTTTTCCACATAGCATCTGGGGTTCAACTGCTTCTTTTCTCTTTTGGAATCTTTTTTTCATGACCTCACTTGAAGACTGACTGAGTGGGTGACGATCTGTAGGGCTGGCATCCAGAAGTATCTTTTCTGTGTTACTTTCCAGAAAGGTGTGGTTTCTGATTAAAATGATGTGCGTGTTTTCACAGTATTTTACTTGATGCCTCTGAGTTTCCAATGGATATCATTTTACCAGACAGTGTTTCATGCTAGAAGTAGGCTTGCAGATAGTTCTTCCAGTTAGAGAGTAATCAGCACTGTGAGGTAGCACTTACAGACTCTCCAAAGAGGTGACTTGAAGGGGGGGAGAGGTGTCACTAAGAGACATCTTTTGCCAATACCACATAGCAGATCTGTGAATGAGAGAGATTTATATCCAGTTTGGAGTTACTAGTTTCTACAATCCTTCCAAGATTAATTTCACACTTCATAATTTCTTGTGGAAGAGTTGTCTAGAAAAGGTTGAATCAGTGCAGTGGGATAGGCTTTTTGGTTTAATAGGAATCCTGTTCTTATTCTGGGCTGAAATGAGCCAACAGCTGCCTTGATGTAGTCTTCCTGATGTCTACAGTGGTGTGTGGAACTCCCCATGAAATTAGATTGGGCTGAAGCAGGCCCTTATGGGGTTCTGTTTAGGAGGTTTGCACCTGCTTATACTTTAAAAAATGGGCAGAAGTCCATCATTTAAACTCCTGGCATTAACTGCTCAGTCATCACCTTATTTAAAAATAAAATGTCTATTGAAAACCTCTGGTAATACCTTGTACACTAATACAAGAAAAAAGCACTTTCAATAGCAAAACTGCATAAAAGATGTCTGTCTTTTTCTATTGCTAGCTGTGGCTGCCATAATTTTGCCATGTTCTTACAGCTATCACACCTGGCTAAAGCTGTGATTTTTCTTAGATTTATCATGGTAAAAGACTAGGCAATAGTTGGCAAATAGGAATGACACAATTACTGTGGTGTCTCTTGACCATATTCAGTTTCTTCCAATGGCAGTCAGATACACAGGCTACTCCATATTTGCCTGGCTAGTAAAGTAGGACAGCAATAAGCATCCAGTGAAGATGACGTGTAAAAGGCTTTAAACTTTTAGGACTAACTGAAGAAAAGACACTTTCAAGGTAAGAAGTGAAGGCAGATACTGAGCTTCTTCCTCAGTTTACTTTGTATAATTTTTTTTCTTGTTGAATACGGAGGATAACTCTACAAAGCCCCATGCAGTCATGCCATGATCCCCAGGCTGGTTCTGTGCAATCTAGCTTGTACCTGAGGCAATATAGCTATATTAATGCAGTGCTCTTCTCCAATAATTAACTCTGAGCTAGCTCATGTTTCTCAAAATAGTACTGCAAAGCATTCAACTTGGGAGGAAAAAGCCGATAGACTGAAGGGCCATGGCCCCACTTTCCACTTTTCTTCTCCCATTAGCACCATCCAATTTACACACATTTTTCTGGGCACCTAATGGTGTTGCAGCTACTCTGTCAGCTTTGCTCGCTTGGGAAGTTTTGGGTGAGCACTATACAAACAGTGAGCTACAGACAATTTGCAATGTAGATAGACACATACCATATGGATAGACAAAACAGATGGTGGGTAAGGGAGGAGAGTTAGGAACAGAAGCATAGAACAGTGAACAGATTTCCTCCCAGTTGTCCTAGAGGCTAGTACAGGGTTAAAATAAGAGCCCAAATTCCTTGGCCTTGAGGCTGGGGTCTTTCTTATCAGTGTTGTCTAAAGTCAGGGAAGTTGTTTTTTGGTTTTGTTTTATTTTTATTCTCTTAATTCATCTGCTCACTTTGAGTTTAGTTCTTACCTTCCAGAGAATTTGAACTGGAGTTTGTCTTTATGTCTGAACAGTTTAGAGCTTTTCTAATTGCAGTGGTTCTCATCAGGAAAGGTCATGCGGAATGACATTTTTCATAGTCAGTCTAGTTTAAAACCTGGGTATGTTTCATGCATAACAACAGCAACAATTTGCATTTATATAGCACCTTTCATCCCTTAGGATCCCATAGTGCTTTATAAACCATATGTGGGAATAACTTCACTGAAATAAGAGTTAAAAATCCCTCTTTGAAGCCCCACAAGCTGAGAGACAGCATACAGTTCCAGCACTGCTACACAGCCCATAGAAAAAAGCATTGGGAAGGTACTGGTGTTTTGCTGGTAGATAAAGGAGAAAATTTATTTGAATGGACTTTGAGAGGACACTAGCCCTAGAAAAAGAGTTGTTATAAAATGTCAGGATCACTAGAAATCAGGGCTTTGTTTTGCTGCTGCTTCTGTGACATGACACCTCTGATGGTACAGCACATTATTGTACTGGCTGCAGGTGAACAGGTCCATATACTTAATTGTTCACACTATACAGAATCAGTATATATATTTGGGCTGGGTGCTTGGTAGTAAATTATATCTGGTGATATTCCTGTCCACATATGAAGTGAACCTTTCCCTGCTGCAATCTGATAATCTTTAGTGCGCAAATTTTTGGTTACATAGTGCCTTCTCCCCCCCCAAAAAATACCATATCCAAACTTAGATAGTTATATGTATTCTGCCTGCTTAGAGAGCAATGATGAAGGTACTTTATTAGCATAGAATTTTCACAGATGAAATTGATATCCACCAGAAGATTTAAAATAAATAGAGAAAATTCAGTTAAGAGGGCTTGACTAAATCTGATAAAAATGTGAGCTGTTCTCATGACTAAATTAATCACCTCAGTTACTGAAAAATAAGTTTTCTGTGTCCCCAGACTGTCCTTTGGAAATGCCTAGCAGACAGAGAGCAAAGGATACAGTGGCAGAGAATCTTTCTGCCATCTCAACTTGTCCAAGGTGAGTGTGAGATTACACTTTTTTCTTTTTTTTTTTTCACTGAGTCATAGGAAAAATTTAATTTAGAGATGAATGTAGCCTAAAAATATGCCATTGGGTTTGCTTTACCTAAGCACGGGATGTATAATTCTTATTAGGGAGCAGGCAGAGTGTCAATATATGGCTTGAGTCCGATAAAGGCCTGTATCCTACAGCAACCAGTGAAGCTAGCAGTAGAACCGCTCTTTTTGAGCATCCTAGTCATCTCGGAGGGGTGCTTCTCCCACTGTCCTTAAGGACAGCTGTGACATTGTCTGCCTGGCTTCAGCAGGAGTTGATGGTGCTCACCCTAGTCTACACTTAGTGCTGTACAGGCCACCCAAGAAGGGATTATTCATGACTGTCATCTTTGTCATGGCACTGATAAAGGTGAGGACTAGCATTCCTGTAGGGAACTGTGGTTGAAGAACTGTGTAGATGATAGAGCTACGTTTAAGGGCTGATTCTGAAGAAAATGGAATTATTAATGCCCATAGCAATGGTATAAAAATAATATTCCCCTGAGGACATAATTTGTCTTATGTGAGAGGAGGGCTGACAAATGCCCTTGATAAAGCCTATTATTGTTACTGTTAAATTGCCAGATGTTGTAATAACAGGCTGAGAACAAACTGACTGCTTAAATGACAGGTTACCTCAAACCTTCCCTCAGTCTTAAAGTGCTTCTTTATTCCTTTCTATTTACTTCTAGGACCTAGGTGAACTTCTTGTAACATAGTGTTTAGTTCTTGTGACTAATTTTCTCAAAGAAGAAACAAATGCCTGTAAACTGTAGTTATTCTGCACTGCTTTATTAAACCCTATTTTACTTAAGAAACACCTGAAAAACTTCCCCTGTCCCAGGCCTGTCTTCAAGTGAATATTTGTTAACAGAGGTATGTATTTAATTGCCTGAGTTGTGTGGGATTGTTTCAGTTACTTGGCTCGATGATTGATAGCCGTCATGAGGAGAAGGACTTGGGGCTCAACATGAGCTGACAGTGTATGCTGCAAGACCAGAGAACCAACTGTATACTGGGCTGCATCAAAAGGAACATGACCATCAGGTTGAAGGAGGTGGTTCTGACCCTCTGCTCTCATGAGACCTCACGTGCAGTACTGCATTCAGCTCTGGGGTCCACAATACAGGAAGGACATGGACCTGTTGATATGAGTCCAGAGGAGGGCCATGAAGATGATGCAAGGGCTGGAGCACTTCTCCTATGAAGACAGGCTGAGAGAGTTGGGCTTGTTCTGCCTGGAGAAGAAAAGGTTACAGGGAGACCTTGCAGGGAAACTTCATAGCAGCCTCCCAGCACTTAAAGGGGCCTGCAAGAAACCTGGAGAGGGGCTTTTAACAAGGGAATGTAGTGACAGGGCAAGGGGGAATGGCTTTAAACTGAGAGATGGCAGATACAGGTAAGATAAAAGAAGTTCATTAATGTGAGGGTGGTGAGCCACCGGAACAGAGAAGTGGTGATGCTGTATCCCTGGCAGCATTCAAGGCCAGGTTGGGTGGGACTTTGAGCAACCTGGTCTAGTGGAAGGTGTCCCTGCTCATGGCAGTGGGTTGGAACTGGGTGAGCCTTAAGGTCCCTTCCAACCCAAACCAGTCTATGATTCTATGATGATTCTGGGACTGAAAATGAGGAAAATGTAAAAGAGGAAGACTTCAGTCGTGAAAAATTATGGCTGATAATGGAGAAGATACACGTCTATAAAAGTTTAAGTGTCACAGTCAAAAATAGAGACTAAAGTAGTAGAACTCCTTGCAAATTCATAGGGGTCCCTAAAGTAAATGAGCAACTTCAGTGCAGGTGAGCTGAATCCAGTGTGAATTATGGATGGCACAAGAGCCTTCCTACACTGAACTAACTGCCTTTAAGCAGAAGTTGTGGTCAGAGTGAGAAGAGTGGTTTTCCCCAGGCTGGATCCTGACCTGGAAAGCACCTGTGCTGCTATTTCTGGCTGTGGAGTAGAGACAGGGCGCTGAGATAAACCAGTGTTTCACAATATGATTAGGAAGAAAGTTCCCTTCTGCTTCCTTGCCACCTACCCAAGGGTGGTACTCCAAATGCCTTGACTAGCTCAAGGGATACCTGGGGGCAAAGTATTGTTTCTGATTCATGGACTTGTTTGGACAGATTTCTAGATTGCTCTGGGTTTGGAGGTGGTTTAAGTTGCTGTTTATAATGAAATTCTCAGTGTTAGCCTCTTTCTTTCTCCCTTTTCTCCCCTGCCTCTCCCCGCTTAACAAACTGAGCCCATGGGGCCCCTCGAGCTCCCTGTGGCTGTTTTATTCATAGATTTAGCCCCTTTCTTAGTGCAGCAGCTTTGTCAAATATTTTTCAAGGACAACTTTTCTCCCTAAAGGTTTTCTCAGCAGCAATGACTGTCTCATCTAGGTAATCTATTCTGATTAATTTGACTTTAGCTTCCTTACTGCTCCAGTGGAGTCCAAATTTGTCAAGGACTTAAATATATATACACACATCAGGTTTTTTTCTTTTTTTTTTTTTTTTTTTTACAAGAAGCTAGATCACAATGAGCTGCCTCCTAATTTTATTAAGAGACTCACTCTTTGCAAAAAGACCACTGTTGTCAGCCTGACCAGAACAGAATGCAACAAAAATTAAGATTGAAGCGACAAACTAACTGGTTTCTGACCTAACTGCAGGACATTCAGGGTCAAGATTTTTTTCTTTTTTTTAATTTCTTTTTTAATTTCTTTTTTTTTGTTGTTTTATATCTTTTATTTTATTATTTTTTTAAATGTGTGTTGCTACTTTTCTTCTTCATGCCAGGCTGGCACCAGGGTGCAGGTGGCTGTACTCCCCTAGAGCTGGGGGTGGAAGGTGGCTCTGGGAGCTGAACCTGTGGGCCAGGGCAGAGTGCAGCTCCCTCCTGCTGCCCAGCCCAATGCTTGCTCAGCTGGGCTCTCAGTTGGAGCCTTCTGCTTGCAGCATCATGATGACATAGCTTTGTCCTCTTACAAAATGTTCATTAACGTGGAAGGGCACTGGCTATTTTTCACTTCCAGCCTAGGATGTGCAGCCTCTTTAGATATCTTGATGTTATCCCAGGCTCTTCTCCCTCTCACTATTAGCTTCAGTTTCTGCTAGAAACGCATCTACTTCTTGTAATCCATTCTGTTAGAGGAACATAGTTTTTATAGATCCCTATATATTCTTACATAGGTCTGTCTTAGCTAAACTCCTTGCTCATAAAATACAGTTTCTTAAGCAACATTTGACCACTTTGCTGTCTTAGTTCAGCTTATTTAAATGAGAATTGAAACTGGAATTTATAAAGAAAAGAATAAAAAGCTTTCCTTCTATGATAAGCCAATAAAGGCATCACTTTCTTGCAGAACTAAAAAAAAAGCTGAGGGAAAATAAAAGGAGAGCATAATTGGGCATCTGGTGAGCAGCATTCCTTAAAATGCTGACAGAATCTTGTGTCATGTTGGAAACTGAACATTAGTCTGACTGGAAAACACCTTTAATGATGGTCTATGATGATTTTCTAACTCCCAAAGAAAATAAATCAATCTGCCATTCATCTTTGGCTTCCTTGCTTCTCTTCCTATAGTGAATGCATGCTTCAGTAAGAGCTTATTTTAACAAAGAAACATAAAAGGAGAGGTAACGGTAAGCCTAGTCTTCTGAATTCCTCATGTGAAATTTTCAGTGGAATGACTGTGATTTACCGGTAACACTTAAAGGCATCTTTGTGGAATTCTCAGGTTGTCTGTGAAAAGAGATTTCTCTACCCATCCCTTCCTGGGAAGGTACTGTGAGCCCTCAGTACAATATTCAGAGAAGGTGACTATAAATTAGATTTACCCTGTTTTTTTTGTCTGTCCTTCCAGACACGTGTCTGTCTGACAACACAATGTGCTTTGTCTGACCCTGTGATTCAAATCCAGTCTGTTGGGTACTCTGACTTTGCCGCTAAGGCTGTTAAAGTATTGTACAGTTCTTCAGTAAGTTTATGCCTTCCCCTGCCCCTGCCATGTTAAGTGTTTGTTGCCCTGAGCTGCCCTCCGTATCATGTGGGATTGAAAAGAACCTTTACACAATGCCTGGGGTTGTCTGGGCTTAGAAACATGGACTACAGTGGGTGACCCCAGCGAGGAGGATCCCAAAGCTGGGATTAGAACAATTCACTGAAACTGGGCCAATTCCCCAGACCTTAGGAGGCCTAACTCTCTGTGGTATTTTTCCTCTTGGTAAGCACAGAAAGGCAGATGAGTTTCCCAATGCTCTGATCTACAGAGCTTTGCTGTTTTACCATATGGGTTGCTTCCCTCCCTTTTGTTCTAGGGTTGCCTGTAGGTTTGCAGGGCCTCCTCTCCAGGACTCTGTTTCATTCTCAGGGGCATACCAGAGATGGAACTACTGTGCCTTTTAGGCCACTTGGCTTTTGATACTAGCACTTTGCTGCATGCAAGTGAGAATTGGTTCTGGCTACTATGGGACAAATAGACAGAGAAGCAGACTTCAGATGCTTGCCTGTATGGCACATGACCTTTCCTTAGATGTTCAAGGGTAGCATGAAAGGTGGATGTGTTTGAAAGCATTAGCATTCCTACACACCTCCTGAATAATTTTACTATTTTATAAGAGATAATTTTGTTTGAATTTCTTCCTGTTGTTTTCTTTCCCAATCCCCACCACCTAGGAGGTCAGCAGAAAGCTACAGCTTACCTCATATTTATTCAGTGGCTTTTTCAGATAAGCATCTGTCTCTTCAGACTTCTCACATTTAACTCCTTACTTTGGGCAAACCTTTGCTTCTAGGCTTGGAGATAAGCAGACTGCAAAGGACACTTAACAGTGAATTATGACTTTCAATGTGGAGGAAGATTTCTACCTGACAGTGTTGAAAGTTATTCAGGGGAATGCTGTATAGATGTTTTCTCTTCTAAAACATCTTGGAGTTCCCACAGAGGTATAACTTTAAAAACAGTATGTGCTGTGTTAACATATCTAAAAATACAGTCATTAAACATACCTATACCAGAGCATTGGTAGATTAAACTCAGATTGCTCCAAAAGGAATAAAATAATCAAATCAATACTTCTCTCCAGGCCAGCTTTTTATTATTTAAAGAAAAATACGTTTCTAGCAGCAATTACCAGCCAGAGCTGTGCCTTGGGTAATAAACAGATGTTCAATAGAAAGTTGCCTAACAGTTTTACCTCCCAAATCTTTTGTGTGGCAGAAAGCTTTGGGTTAACTTTGTATTTGAAAGTGGTCTTTTAATAAGACTCTCCTTTTGTTTGGCACGTACTTCTGTCTTCACAGAATGACTTGTGGTGGCAGGAGAGCAGACTTCAGGCAACCTTATTCCCAGGCACACCTAACTCTGAGCACCTGCTGCCTCTATTTAAGCTGTGTTTAAAACACATTCCCTGGCCTCCTTGGTTTCCTGTGATGCTAATTGGTAAGAGAGATGTAGCCAAGGTGATGGGTCTCAGGGGATGCCTGTGAGCCATGGGATTCATACACTGTGTCGGCATGTCCAATGTCTTCAGGAGGAGGAGGAGACAGCAGCTGGTTCTCCATGCGAAGACATTCGCTGGAAGGAACCCTGCAATGGGAGTTCTTTGTAACTTCTTCTCCCTGATGCCCCTCTGTTTGAAAAGACCTGATAAAGCCACATTATGCACAGTGCATAGGTTTCTATGCTTCTCTTGTGTGTTCAGGAATGAGGACAGATATAGTAGAGGTAGAACTGCAGATGCAGGTGGTATTTTTCAGGGTATTTTACACTGAGGAAATCTGCATTTATCAGACTGCAGTGAAGTCTTCTGGTTAAAGAAAACTTTTATTTGTTTTGAATCACGGGAGGAGTCTAGTGCTGAACAATATTTATTGGTACTGTCATTTGGAATTAGGGCTAATATATAAGTGTGTCATCTAGGTGGCTAGATGAGTGTTAGATAAAGAGTGCTAAAGAATTAGGGTCTTGATTTTCAGAGCAGTCTATTGAATTAACAACTGTTTATTGTGCTTGCAAACTGCCTTTGTTTAACAAGAGTAAATATTTCTGCAAATGTAAGCACGCGTATTGTGTGGTGATAGAATTCAGATGAATACCTTCCCTTGGGTATACAAAAATATTTGTATTATTTTTCATGATCACTTCCAAGGATCACACAGCATATCATAAATGCACTTACAAACCATGCTGCTTTGGCCAGGAAATCTGCAACTTCCTTTCCCAGTTTCCATCTTCATTTGTAATGAAACACATGCTTTGCTTTAGAAATTGTTGCAACTGAATAATTGAGAAGCAGAAGTTAATGACATCATCACCATGTCTGGCGCTGCCTGGAGAAAATAATGCTAGACCATGCCATGCTCATCTTTGTTGCATCTAGCAGAGTCCCAGGGAAGTAGTGCTGGCTCGTGATGAGAGGAGGATGGAGCCAGGGCTTCTGCTCAGAAGAGGTAGAGAAGGTGAGTGCTATGCAGGCGTCTTTACGCATTTCTAGTGCGTATGTGCAGTGCAGTAGGGAAAACTAATGGATGGGCCACAATCTTTTAATAAACCTATACCATATAGGAGAAATCTGGGAGTATCTTTCTGATGAGATGCTAATCTTCAAGAAACTAGCCATTTTAAAAGCAAACTATTATTGGTTTTGGCTTTCTGCAAGTAGTATGGTATAACCATGCATGCAGACTCTGTTGAAGCAGAGGTTGCCATGGCATGACTAGCTGTGCCACTTTCCGTCAATGCTGCTGTTAGAAGTAGCTGTCAACAAAGCCAGTAGCTAAATTAACCTGAGAAATACTGTTTTTTCAGAGAGGGAGTAACCTGTCTTTTCTTCCTTCATTCCCTCGTTACTCACCCTGAAAGTTTTAAACTGACATCAGCAACTGTCCGCCTGATTTTTATCTTATGCATGCCATGAATATCAATCATTTCAGTTCTCCAAAATGCATTCCAAACTTATTGCTATTGTTCTTTCAGTCTCAAAGAGAAACACATTTTTTTATGGCTGTTTGATGCAGATAAACTGCTCTCTCTGTAATCTTTTTAAAGACTGAGTCTTGAAATATGCAAAACAGCAAACAAACAGACAGAAAATTCAGAGCCTGAGTGTGAAACTGAATGTGAGCTGAATTGCCCTGCTTCTCAAGACTGCAGCTTTCCCAAATATCTTTTTTTTTTCTGTTGTATTTGAGGTTTCTTAAAAAGATATGTACTGCTTTTACGGTAACACTCAGGCTAAGAGGAGTATAACTGCTGGAAAATTAGTAGATATGAAATGTATGTATGAAATTATGTCTTGAAGACAAATTCTTTTCCATTATCACTTGGTCATATTTACTCTCTGGAGGCAAGCAGTCAGAGCTCTGAGATAGGTAAAAGCCTCCCCAATGTCATTCTTGTGCTTGACATTTTGCAAAGCACCTTCTCCTACTCCCTACCTAAAGCCCATCTTGCAGGAGTCAAAGAGGCAGAAGTGCCTTCTCTCATTCCTCTTCTCTGGGGAAATAGAGCAATTTACCCCAGAGAATGCATTCTTTATGGAGCCTTTTTTTCTCTGCCCTTTTTTTTTTTCTTTTTTGAGTGATCGTTAAGAGAGATTTCTCTAAGAATGAAGAGGGCAACCAGTCTGGAATACCAGAAAATGGCACCTTCTTAATTAACCAAGCAATTGTTAACTTGATTGAATCTCTTTTGAAGTTTTCCAACTGCTGTGTGGACACTGTATACAAAGAGATTAGTAATGTGGAAACAGCAGTGTTGGCAGTAAAGTCAGCTTCTTGATCAATAATAACTCAGCCTGAGCAGACACTTAATCTAAAAGAAAGAGGTCATCTCCAGTCAGGTCCTTTAAAGAGATTGACCAACAAAATCTAATCACTGACTGCTGAATATTTAGTCAAGCAGTGACCTTGCTTCCTATTGTTTAATGATACGTTATTAGCTAATTCTTCCATTCAGCTCCATCTTGTGAATTAGGTTTTGTCCTAATTAATATTATAAATGTTAAAGAAGAAAAATGTTACAGTTTGTGTGGCACTGACTTCATAGGCTAGGGCCAGCAAATTCAAGTCCAAAACCTTTCTGCAAGGTTGAATCATTCTGTCTCCATATCATTCCTAACAAATGTTACGTCAGCCTGTTCTTGAGGACCTCTAATGATGGATAATCCACAGTTTCACAAGATAGCACAATGTTGTAATATATTTTTATCTCATATGCTGGGGAAAGTGAGGAAGGAGGAAGGAATATGTCCTTTCATAGGTATGTTGAAGCAGAGCATCTCACTACCAAATCTGTCGTCAGTATTAGCAATAAACAGATTGCAGTCCCTCTAGAAGTTGGGTAAAATACTAGAAATCATATGTTCACTTAGTGCTTCTATTATTAACTTGTTTAATTTTCAAGAGCCTGGTGTGAGGGGACCAGTTCACACTGGGTAGCAGTAAAACAGCCAGCAGGCTGAATAACAATGATGGGGAAATAGTCTTCGGCTCCAATGTCACCTTGCTGTTATAGGGTGACTTATCTCCCTCAATCCTGACTGAGCAGGAGTAAGTAGAGATAGGACCTCACTTTGAGTTTCTGAAACATTGTCTCCAGAAGAAACCATTGAGAACAGCTGTATCTGTATGCTCAGTGCTCAGAGTTAATGAAGTTGCAAGTCTTTGAGGCCATATCTGTATTGAGGGGGAAAAGCCCTACTCAACAACAAAACACAAACCAAACAACGAAATCCCAGCTCCCCCCAACTTTGAATAGGTATGCTCTATTGGCTCACAGAGGGAAAGTGCATTTTGAGGCCAACAGTGTATCCAGGATTGTGAAAAAACAGATTTTGCTGTAAATGCCAAACCCCTGGCTGTAGCACTCAGGATGTGTGTTAGGTGCTAACCTGTAATAAAGCTATCTGGGTTTTTTGTTTGTTTTAGTTTTTTTGGGGTTTTTGGTTTTTGTTTGTTTTTTTTTTTTTTTTACATTTAGGCTAGAATTGTGCTTTGTAGTTCACTTTCTTGTACCCTATGGGTTCTAAAATGTATAAAAGCATGATATGGAAATGCAGAAATCATAGCTTTGGTTCATCTTCAAGTCTATGAGGAGGTGGAAAACCGGGCTGCTCTACTTCCAGCACAAATCATTCCTCTTACAGGGTGTGTTTTGGCAACTCCAGCTGCCTCACCTGCATAAAGACAAGTGGCGTGTATCTGTGAAGCACCAGAAAGATACAGGGATGCTTTTACTCTTGTCAGGTTTTGGGAGGAGTTGCCTCAACAGACCCAAACCAGTGGTTCCCATGGCTAAGTACAGACAATTGAGAGCAGACACCAAATGTCGCTTAACGTTTTGTACCTGAGCCATCCAGCTAAGAAAGCTCTATGTAAATCAAGATCACAAGCAAAACTAAGTGATGCCTTAATGGATATAGTCAGTGCAAAATCTTATTTTCTATATTATTTCTTTCCTTTAAATGGCTGTCTTAGTAAGCAATCATATTGGGACTTTGTTTTATTTGAGAAGAAAAAGTAGCTTTCTCTGAAGCACCTCTTGTAACTTGGTCTTCCAAATTTGCAAATATTAGACCTAAAATCTATTGAAATCTGTAACATACTGATCCTGAAAAAGGTAATACTATAAGCTCGTGCAAGTTGATATGCTGTTTCCTGTGTCAAATATTTATTTAATACATCTTTTAAATATTTTAACATGATTATTGAGCTCATGTTTATGATATTTTACTAAACAGTGTTTTAAGGAGTACTTTAAATATTAACTACGGAACTAATAATCGATTTTAGGGGTGATTTTACTTTTCAGGTGGGGTAACTGATAAAAGTAGAGATGGTAAAAAAAATTAATTAAATTTGTCCCCTGAGGTTTTCAACCATTTGGCTAAAATGAAAACTAGGAGTAAAGGGAGGAGTTGAGCCACAGCAAGCTGTGTGAATCTAGTTTTGTTTTATTGTAAAGTAAATACCATAAGTTTCATGTAGTGTCTGATGACACAAAAATGTTTCTGTGGAGTTTTTCTTTTCTGTCATTCCATACTGGGTGTTTTCTTTATGTTGGGTTAATGCTTTCATTCCATTATCATGTGAAGAACTGAATCCTTAGTTCCCAATATAGTAAAGGGATGTTGTGGGTGCTCAGAAGGATGGACACTTTTGAGGTACAAGTTCTATTGGCTTCTGAGTACTATTACTTTCCCGGTTGAGCACAGCTTGATGTCAACAATAGCCTACTGGGAAAAAGGAAAAATAGCCCTTCTGCTTAGATAGTGCTGTTTGACTGTTCAATTTCCTTTTATATTTACTATGTATTACAGCACAACATTTCGGAATAAATACATAAGCAGAGTGGATATGGGTATGAATTTTCCGTGTGTGTTTGCATGTCCTTGTGTGTGCACTGAATAGGAATTTTTTCCCAGAAGTAAGTTAATTTACATTAAATCAACATACTGGCAGGGGAAAAAACAGCAAAGGCTTTAACCCTCTAAGGTGCCTTGTTGCTATGATGAAGTAGCTTGTCTATGTATGCAGTCTCCCTTTGAAATGCCCTGGGCAAAGCAGAGCACATCATAGCAGGAGAAGCTAGCTAGAAAAGGCAGCAGTACTTGTTCATGTGCAGAAGCCTGAGATTTTCTGTCCCAGATGGTAGTTTTATAGGCTATTATGATGCCTCAGACTGACTCAATAGGTGAACTGAAGAATGAAAATAATCCCATTGCCAAAAAAGCTGAACTCAAGATCTGGCCTTCACTAGGGCTAAGTCACAGACCAACCGCTGTGATTTATGTGACAGTACGATGTGATTAACTTTCTCCTGGATCATTAGAGAGTCTCTGTGGGTGGTGATGTGCCAGTTACTGTTCTCAGCTGGAAGGAGAGTCAGCAATAAACAGCCAGATGGGGGGAATGGGGTGAAGAAAATTCTTTCAGTGCTGAATTTTTAGTTTAAAACTGCACAGATTTTAGGTCAACTAAAGAAGTGTTTACTTTGTTAACCCCAGAGACTTCAGTTGTCTTTCTCTATAACAGCAGGATGCAGATGTGTCACCTGATAAGTCCTTGTCTGCAGCTTGCAAAGGTCTCGAGTGAGCTTTAGCTGTGCCAGATACAGTTGTATATAGCCTGTTTCCAGCCCCAGCAGCTGGGATATTTGCAGCAGAGGGGTGGGGATGTGTATGTCATGTTATTCTCTAGGGCGGTGGTGCAAGTGCTCAGGATGTGCAGGTGGGACAGCGCCATAACCCTTGGCCTTTTCAAAGGTGAAAGTTTTCTAGAAGAACAAAGTCAAATGAATTTCACTGTATGTTGTATCTGGCGCTATCTCACATCATCTGCTCTGATAATGTTTTGCTTTTTTACTGATAAGCTGGACTTAGAAAGAAAAGCTTCTGCAATCACTACGGATGTCCCAGGCCTGAGCCGTGTTTTGTTCAGGCTCAATTTTCACAAAGGCGTAATTGGTTTAAAAGAAAATGTGATGAGAGGAAAGGTTCAACCCTCCACTCTTTCCAATGTAGAGATGTTGAGAGGAGAGTTGGCTGGAAACATAGGTTTCCAGTTTTGGAGGAAAAAAGCAAAAAAATTCCACACCAAAAACCACCCAAGGTTTTGCAACATAGTTGCAGCCTAATGCAGAATAAAAATGGAACTTTACAAAATACCTGAAAGAGAGGACATTTGTCCTTCAGAAACATTCTTCTAATTCACAGAATAAAAGAATCACAGAATATTTGACATTGGAAGGGCCTCTGGAGGTCATATGGTCCGACTGCCTGCTCCAGCCTCTTGCCCAGGACCACGTTCAGATGGCTTTTCAGTGTGTACAAAGATGAAGACTCCACTCCCACTCACCTAGGCAACGTGTGCCAGTTCTCAGTCACCCTCACAGTAAAGAAGTATTTCCTGATGTTCAGATTGTGTTTCAGCATTACAGTTTGTGCTGAAACACAATCTGTGTTTCAGTTTGTGCCCTTTGCTTCTTGTTCTCTCACTAGGCACCACTGAAAAGAGCCTGGCACCATCTTTTTTACACCTTTTAGGTATAAATGGCATCCTTTTTGCACCCTCTCTTCAGGTGTTTATATACTTTGATGAGATCCCCCTGAGCCTTCTCCAGGCTGAGCAGTCCCAGTTCTCTCAGCATTTCCTTACAAGAGAGATGCTTCAGTCCCTTTGTCATTTTGGCATCTCTTTGTTGTACTCTCTCCGATATGGTCCTGTCTCTGCTCCCTCTTAGTTTCTTGTTCCTCTCCTCACTGGCAGAGCAGGAGAGACTGAAAGGTCCTTGATTAGGGTAAGCCCTACTTAGCAGCAGCTAAACCATCGCTATGTTAGCAAAACCATTCTCATGCTAAATCCATATCAGAGCACTGTACCAGCTACTAGAAAGAAAATTAGCTCTATCCCAGACACATGCCTTTCTTGTACTGGGAAGGCCAAAACTGAACACAGGCCTTCAGATGAGGCCTTTCCAGTGTGGAGCAGAGGGGAAGGATCGCCACCTTCAACCTGCTGGCATTGATTTGCCCAGTGCAGCCCAGGATACCATTCTCCATCTATGTGGTAAGGGCACATTCTAAGATAAGTTGTGCTTTTTAGCTACTTTTCTTTTGGTTTTGAAGTTCACAGTTGTGTGACAGTAGTCTGTGCTTCAGAGGTCCTGGGTGTTCTGAGATGCTGAGAACAGACTTTGAAGCTTTGAACACTTTTAATTGCTTCAGTCTGCTCCCTTACCCTGTGGTTTGCCCTGTCCTATTGTGTCTTTTGCAAAGCGTGTCTGTATATTGTGTACCACTGACAAAAAGGCTGCTGCATGACGTAGCAGGCTTTCACATTCAGAGAATCAGGATGAGTTTGGGGAGAATCAATGCAGGGGCAGCGAGCTGTGAAATCACTATTACAAAGGATTCATTCTGTAAAAGAATATAACAAATCATGTTAAAACATCTCTTGAGAGGGCTCAGCTACCTCAGTTTTGAAGCTGCAGTAGTGTTTCATATGACATTATAACATTTTACACCAGTTTCTAAGGCTGTGTGCAATGGTGAATGATAAACAGTGCTGAGTCCTCTTTCCTAAACTCTCATGGTTAATTTACAAAATAGTTTAGATTTTAATGTCTTTCAGTATGAAGACAATGTGCTTTTGAAATCACTGTTATAATAGCTTATGGCATAACAGAGAGTCATGCTTGTCTTTGTGATACCTATGCCATCCAATTGAGCTTATAAACCTCTTTATTAATACACTTTCAGAGATGTGTCTCTCTCAAATAGGCGTAATCGCAGTAGGTAGTGGTTAAAACAGCAGACCACAAAAAGATGTTTCTCGTGCTTGTCCAAGTGTGCAATTTCAGTTTTATGTGGTTTCTTCTATAGCATCTTCCATAGTGAAGTCAGCATGTCTGGTTTTCCCTCCCAAAGGCCTAGAACTCAAAATACTTGTATCTGGATCAGTGGCAGGTGTGAGATTTACCGTCTCGTGAACCATCAGAGACACTGGTGCTTGCTGTCGTTCAAAAGTCGTGACTCGCTACTTCCCAACAAGATAAGGCTTTGGTTCCAAAGTCTCTATCTTCAGGAATCCTTGAGTACCTGAATTACTGCATGTGGAATATAGAAAGCTCTAAACTTTATTACTTGTTCTTTCCCTGTATCTGAGACTTTTATGATTATCTCTTACTATAGTAATAGCACTTGACTTTACACATTGAGAATTTAAGGAGAAAAAACACCCTCTTCTTTTTGTAAGACATTCTTCTATTCTGAATGTTATCTTGTGCTTCAGTTGTGTTTCTCCATCAGAATCTGCACAGATACCATTTACATATGTGTTTTCCATTTCTGAATAACCTCATCTTTTCTCATAATATATCACATATCACATCTTTGACTCCTTGTGAAGTTGGTATGGTCAAATGTTGTTGTTAGATCAATAAGGCTTTAATATTTAGGATTTGGTGTAACTCAGAAGGTAGAAGACCAAGTGTAGGAGATGGCAAACTGAATGAATGTTCTCAATAATTTAAAAGGAAAAGCTCATTCATTGTAAAGTTGCTTTAATTAGGAGGAAGGCTAAGCCTGGGGGTGAGTGGATTTGGGACACTGAGTGGACAGTACTTCTCCAGTTATTATTATATTATTTCCAAAAAGTAGAGCTTTGTAAGAAGGGAGGATCAAGGCCAATGCCTTTCCTTCTTTCCCACCCTGTGCTGTCTCCTGGTGGTTAACCTCCACTTGCATCAGCAGAAGCTTTCACTCAAGTCTCTTCAAGCAGGATAAAAAAACTAAGCCAAATAAATGCTCCTTCGCTGTGGATGGAAGAGAAAGGCATTTTCTTGCTCTTGCTTTGTAAATATTGCTGTGCAGTTCCTTTGCTTTTTAAACAGTTCATCCATATCAGCATATTTAGTTCTGGATGTCTTGGACTGTTCCATTTAATATACCGATCTTTCTTTCTGAGCTTTTGATCACAGCAAGGAAAACAAAGATGCAAGCAAATGAAATCTGGTTTGATAAAGACCAAAGCATATTGCTTTTTTGGATAGCCCTCTGAAAAGCAGTTATGTGGACAGACCTCAGAGTAACAGACAAATCCTCTCTTCTGAGCAGGCATTGCTAAAGAGTCTTGCATCACTCTGAACTGAAAGCTCTCTCAGTTGTCTGACACTATCACTCAAATTTCCGACCTAAGTCGAGCAGAGTCTTGCTTGAATGCCTGACCTTCTCAGTACTGTGTTTGCCTCATGTAGTGTAAACAGGTGCATGGCATGAGAGAGAATTAAAATGACATTTGCATATTGGCATAAGCCTTTTAGACAACATACATTCAGGACCTGATGCTGAACTATCAGTGGTTTTACAGAAGGGGTCTTATCTAGAGAAGAAATGCAGATGCTGAGTCTTAAATGGAACTGCTTGATCCATTCCCCACTTACAGCTGAGCTATACAGAGTGTCATTGCTGATTCTCATGAACCTTACCAATTTGCTTGGTATTAGTTTTGCTTTTTAACAGACCTTGTAACGCTATGCACACAGTTTTCAACCTCAAATCTCATCTTCTGTCTTTTAAAAATCATTGTTCTATCCTTATAGCAATAGAGGTCTAGCAGGGAACAGGGACATTGTATCACTTTGCAATAAGTAATGAAGGAAAGAAAAGGGAATTGTCTATAATTTGTTTCTCCATCCAGACAAGTCAAGCTAAGTTATGATGAGAGCCGTGCAGCAGTCATGATCACCTACCGTTTTATAGCTGATGTGATTGTTTTTATGAAGTCTATAACATTTTTAACAATGCTGTTGTGCTGATCATCGTTCTTGTCTCAGCAGAACATTATTACTGCAGTCGAGTCAATTCAGCTTGCAAGCAGGGCTTGCTGCCGGCAGGGTGTGAGAAGAAATCACAGAGGACTCTCCTTACTCAGCTAAGGAGAGGGGACAAGAGAGTGCAGGGACACTGGGCAGTTGGTTGAACCCTTCAATGAATTATTCAAAGATTTTTTTCTTTTACTTCTGGCAAGGTGATGAACAATTCTGTCACGTTTCCGATAGATAGCAACCTGCCATTTAGAGTGACTCTTCAGCTGTTGTTATTCACACAGTGGCTGGGTGAAGGGCGCAGGCATGGCTAAAAATAAAGACTGGAAGAAAGAGTTCAGGTTTTTTCATTGACGATTCAGAATTCTTCAAGGTGCTGCTTTGCAGAGGTTCATGTAAGAGTCACAGCATAGTGCTGGCTACAGCAGCCCCACAGCTGAAGGAAAAGGCAGATGGGGTGGGTGAAAAGAGGGGCAGGCAGTACATCCCCCATTCTTCCAGCTCCTTAGTGTTTGTTTCTTCTGCTTGCATACTAGTGGCCCTTATTTAGCTGCTTATGTGGTTGCTCCTATTCCTTGTCTGAATTGCAGTGGAACATGACTCGTAATAATAGCATTCCTAGCATCTGGTGAGGTCAAGTGCTGTGCTTGCTCCTCTACTGGTATTAGTGACCCTGCTGAAAAATCTTTCTTACCTTCTACATCTCCCTAGCCCAGAGGTCTTTAAAACTGTGGTAAGAGGAAGGAGAATCTCAGCCTACTTCTCCAGTCATCAGATAGTCTTCATGTAACCTGTCTGTCTCCTTATTCCCTCCCATTTACCTTGATGTTACCTTGGATCTTTGGTTTAAAGTTAGTGACTTTGCAGTGGTTAAAACATTTCCCATGTTTATTTTTCTGCAGTGTGTCCTCCACTGTTTTCCTTTCTACCATCTGCCTGCTGCTGGTCTGATGTCAGGGCTTCTATTGGAATCCACTGTACGGTTTGACAGTTGTTCTGGTCTTTTGGCCCCAGGAGGCGTTTCTAAATCCCTCATTCTTTTTTAGCTGAGTGTTATTCTAATGAAGGTTATTAATTCTGAAAGAATGGGAAAAAAACAGAAAAGCCGTATGAGCCCTGGTGTATATGAAACTGTATGTTCTGAAGGTAGGTAAAGAGGAAAGTCTACCATGCTTTTGTCTTGCCCTTCAACTTCTGGAAATTATTCCTGGGAAAACTTACCATATTCTGAAATATATCTAGATTTAGTACTTGCTGTTCCTGCTCTCTTTTCTGTACTTGTTACTTGGAAATGTTTCTTTGGATAGACTGAGAACTCTGACCTACAAATAAATTTACTAGATTTTGCACAGCTAGAGAAAACTATTTAGCAAGACAGGCAGAGTACAGAACTGGTTTTATGTACATGGGTATAACTCCTGTGGAAGTTACTGGGAGATGCAAATAACTCCTGCAGGCAAACGTGATGAAGAAATTGGGTTTCTTTTAGTTTAGGCTAATACAGCATGCAGGAGAAGGCCAAAAGACCCACTCAAAGTGTGGTGATTTTTGATGTGAAATGCCACTAACTGGATATGTAGGGAGCTGAAAGTCTACTGAGGACAGATTTTTGTAATCTTTTTCTTTTAGTGAGCGTTATACTATTGACCAGGACAGCAAATTGTCTGGTCTCATGGTGGAAATTAAGGTGTGGAAATGTTTGCACTGATTTGCCTTTTAAACATTTGGGTGTATAGAAGTCTCTGTGAGCATCTCTGTGCACATGGCTTAAAAGAGTTTTTAAATCAGTGGTAAATAACTGGCAACATAAGATACCAGACTGAGCTCTTTTACTTACACTAGGTGAGACTTAAAGAGCTAATGGACGCTGTGGAAAGAATGAGGAGGAAACTTCTGGTTTTGGTTAGTACTTGCCTCCTTTTTACCAAAATAAGTTCTGACATCCAGGCCTGAGTTTGAAGTAATAACTGCTGCATGACTGCACTAACGGTTTCCAAGTCATTTATTTTAAAGTGCTCTAGGATACTTGGAGTATGAAAGGTGTCATAGAAAAACAAGTTTCATTTCGTTTGTTTGACATGTTGTTTTTGAGCTTTCCATGTTATAATGGAACATAGAGGTTTTAAAGTCTACTGGATGTCTGTATGTGCATGTGTTTATGTAAAAACCTGTGGTATAGTTAAGGAAGATTGAATATAAATGAAATATTAATCTCAAAGCAACAGGTCCTGGCTTTCCTTTATAAGACTCAAAATTTTGTAGTTATGATTCCTTTAGCTCCCATTAAAATATAAACTTGAGCACTGTATAGGTTATAGGCATTTATGTAATGTGTTCCGCTATAAGATTACTGCCTAACAATTTAATAAACGGAGGCCAAATTGGAGGGTAGAATTGCTGCATTTCATGTTATGGGAGCTTTGCTTTCTTTTTCCATTCACATAATTGTGTTCTGGAATATAGTTTAGATGTACTTACATAAAACACATGTAGGTGTGTGTTGTGCATGTATCGACTTAACTTGGACACACAAGAAGTATGCCTTGGACAAAATATATTAATGGTACTAGAGATCTCACCCACACACTTTTGTTTTGCAGGTCATGGAGAGCCTGAAGCTATAGATTTAATATTCAAACACATGATTCTAAGAAGCTGCTCAGCACTGTCACCTCTGGTTAGTTTTACTGGAAATCCGTATCAGTAACGCCTGGCCCCTAATCGGCTTTGATGTGGGTTTTCCTGAGCTTTCAGTGTATGACCTTGGAAAGATCATTGTTCTCTATTAAAATAACCTGGTTGAAACAAAGACTCATGTCTGCCACAGATTTAGAATGGAGAAAGAGAGAGAGAAAAAAGTTGTATCCAGCCTGTGAGCCAGATGAGTATTTTAGCATGGAGGGTTTGTCATGTCAAAGTTTGCAGAGTGCGGAGGAAGTCAGGGGTGAGCAAAGGTAGCCCAATGGAGCTATGGGTGCCTCTGTGACCATAGGCAGCTAGTAAAATGTCCCTATCCCTTGCCCGGTCCTACAGGAAAACTGTATGAAACACAAGGTTTGGTTAGACAGCAGGTACTGTCACTAAATGGAATATTGCTAGGAGAGATAAATGTAAACAACTGTGCTGTTACCAAAGGCCTTGTGCACTCCTACCAGAATTTTTGCAAGTGGAATGTGAGGCTGACAGTTATATCTCTTAATCGTTTAGTGTGCTGCCACTGTAAATAGTTTTCTGATCTTGAAAATATGGTACTAGATAGTTCTTTTTTCTTAGTGTTGTGTTTCCCCTTTATGTGAGGATTGATCAGTTTGTTCAGTATGGGGGAAGGAGCAGAATATGTTTTAGACACTCATAGAACAAGTTTTGGGTCTTTTTCCTTCTTTGTTGCTAAAATGGATAACATAGTTTGGCGTGTGTAGGGGAAAAGGTAAAGGTGATGTACATTTGCATTGTCTAAGATGCTGTTTCTGATGGCTGTTTGGCACAAAGGGAGAGCAAGGATGTAAATAAGGTGGTAGAACACAACTGTCCTCCTGAACAAAGGAAAGCTCCTTAAAGGGAAGAAATACTTTTTATGTGGCAGTGTTACACCCTTCCAGCAATTCTACTGCTGAGGAATCACCACCGGAGTACCTCATGTATGCTCAGCTAGAAACATGAACTGGTTGTGAGTCTGTACTCAGGAGCACATTCTCTTCACCCTTCACTCATGTACCTGGTAAGGGTGGCCTAATTGTTTTCAGCACATCTAGGAACTTTTAGTTTCCTGGAGGTATTTACAGCACTTGGAAATCCATGCTTAAGAGAATTAACAGATGGATGGGAGTTGCTAATTGGAGAGAGGCTGGAAATGGAAAATGCAACATGAAATATGTTCTGAGGAATGGGAAGGAAAGGTTGCTTTTTTGCAGCAGGGGATTCAGCAGGCATGTGGGAGGTCTTGATTTCACTGGAGGTGAGAATTTTATTTGGATCTTTTGTGGGATTACATTCTTTTTCCCCAGAAGGAATCCTAATGTGATAAATCTTGACATGACATAAAGTGAATTGTGGCAAAGCCAAGGCTGTGCATAGAAAATGAGCATTCCTAAAGGGAAGAATATTCAAATAATCTTTTTCCATGCTGGTGCTGATATCCCTCAAGCATTTGTGAGGATGAGAAGGTGGAAATACAAGGGAAATTCTGGCTTTGTAACAAATAGTTTAGAATAAGCACCAGGAGTGTCCTCTTGAGAAAAAGTTTTCCCTTAGTTTTGTGGGTGGATCAGGATTTCAACACTGATGAAATAGTGGTGGGTTATCTTTTTTGTTTGTTTTTTCATTTCTCTTTCAATTTATCATGGTTCTGATTTATAGGATTTTTTTGAGTAGTATTCACTTTGGAGAAATGCAGTTTCCAAACAGAATGGAGGGAAACAGTGTTTTCCATCATTCATATCTTTCTTTACTCACCTCCTAAGGCACTGCTTTGGTGTCTCAGCTGGCTATCTCTCCAAGTTGTCTGCTGGTTTATGGGAAGAGCAAGCAGAAGTACCTGAAGTGCAAGATCTAGTCATTATAAGCATTCTGACTTTGATTAGGTAGTATAAATGATATATATAAATATAATAGATCATATGCTATTTTATTTAAGCAACAGTGACGATATTCTGAGGGAGTCTCCCACTTTAAAGCAATATAAAATTTTACTGAAGCACAGCTTCGTTAGCTTTCTGCGTCATAGCAGCTTTTTTTTAGGTTGCTGCCTGATATTTCAGATATCACAGTCAAAACTCCCACCATGCTGCAAGCTAGCATGCCAGTTTCTTCTGCAGCAGCTATTAAATTCAGTGCAGCATATCAACCATCTGCAGCCCATCTGCTGGCCCTAACATCTAAGACACAGACTTCAACCACGAACAGTTAAACCCCACAAATTGTCAGTAATGAAAAGTCCATCATAATCACTTAATGCGTCAAACACCTGTGTGAGCAAGACAATGAAGCAATGACTTTTGCAGGAAAGTGGGTATAGGATTTGATGGAGCATTTTATGGGGTCTGGATGGAAATACTTGTGTTGAATGTTTAGAATAGAAAGTGCAGTCACTGTAGCACTTTGTAATGACAGGATGATGCATTATTATAACAACCTACATAATGCGTATGGTAACAAATGGTTAACATGCCTGCCCATCTATTCCTTGCAGCAAATAATCAACCTGGAAAGTCATAGAGCAGTATTTGTTCCATTTGGCAGCAGTTTTCTAAAAGAACTGAAAGTGATGCTTAAAATCCAGCAGTTTTTTACAGGCTTGCCCACAGCCATGCTACATACATATGCAGACTCACACATTGCTCCTGCTTTGTTGAGTGCTCCTACTTGTTTACAGCCAGAACTGGAGGGATGGCACAGCTGTTGTGCAATCTCTCCTTGATAACCAGGATACCTTCAAAGTATTGTGGGCTTCTTGTGAGTAATCTGCTATGCTGTACATATTTTCCTTTGGTGGTTGATATGGCATGTGGCTACCCACCTCATTGCTCTGCCAGAAAGGGCTCCATTATCCGCATGATGCTGCAAAGAGAGAGAATGAGCTGGCACCACAAGGTACAATTTTATTTGTTTTAATCCTGAGAACCAGGGTTAAGAGTCACTGGACCTCCTACTTCTGGCAAAGGAGTGGAATTCTGCATTACTAAAGCTGCAAGCATGCTTATTTAAGACCTGTCACATGCCATAGCGTGTGTAGTCTGTTTGTGTGGAGTGTTTCTACCCAGACATGGTGAAGTGTGAAAATTACCAGGCAAAATGGTAAAGGAAAGCTATTTTTGTGGAAGGAATTTAAAATAACAGAGAAAGTGGGAATGAGAATTTGGGTGTTAGCAGATTGTAGTTTGTGCCCTGGGGATGAGGATTGTGAGCTTGATGTAGAAGGGGGTGGGAAGTCACAGAAGCGCGATGACTAGAAGGATGACCTACACTGAACTTCTGATTTAGAAAGTGAGACAGAAATGGAGCTGCTTGAAGAAATGGAAGTTGCTATCCCCCTGAGAAATGAAAAAAATATTTAGCAGTTGAAGCAGTAATATTACAGAGTTGATATCAAGAAAGGCAACTGTTTTCCTCCCCTTCCCTGGTTAGGGATTTTCCTTTTACTTACTTGGTTTTCGTTTTTAATTTGTACCTTTTGTATTTAAATAAAAAAAAATACACTTACACACATATATCTCATTTATTATATTAAAACATATGTACACTATAGTATAGATTATATACACACAAGCAAAAATCCCCCCAGACTATAGGAACATATAGACATCTGCGAAGAAAAATTGTATTTTTGTCACTTTCTAAACTGAGAGTGTTAGTAAAGTGGAGTAGGATGTTAATGGCAGTAAGGACATGCAGAAGCCATCCATGTCTCTAATTTTAAACAGATCTGATAGAAATATCATCCTTGTACCAGGATCCAGGAGCCATTGGTCCATACAGGAGTGCAGGACCCCAAGCGTGGGTCCTCCAGAAACATACTGTGGATTCAGCAACAAATTGCTGAAAACAAGGTGTTCCAAATATAGAAAATTTTGCATGGATTTCTGTTTTCTTTTTTTTTTTTTTTTTTTTTTTTTTACATTTCCAGACAAATTTGGAAACTCACAGCTGCGAAGGTTAGTAATCTGGGAAAACCATGAATATAAAGAATGCTTTAATTTTCCTTCTCTGCAAGAAAAGTGAATACCCTTTCCATCTCCTCTGCAAGGATACTGCTGAAAACAAGTTGATTTCCAAAAAAGGTCTATTCTTAGTTGTTAGCTTCAACTCAGGATATCTGTGTGTACATAGCCGGGAAATTGATTTACCCGAAGGCATCAGGATGGATTAATCAATATAGTTATTATCCTATATACATTAATATCATTGCAGTTATGAGTCAGCCACTGCTTTTGTTGTTGGCTTCCTATCTAAAAGTTTTAAATGTGGATGAAAGATTTAGTTTCGACTAGAGGTTGGTAGACAAAAAAGCCCTTTTAAAGTGACTGAACAGATTTTTTGACCTCCCTGCTCACAGTGACCTTGATTTTTTTGTTTGTTTTTGTTCTTCAGAGCATTAGTCTGTGCTAGTTTTGAGTACATATGATGTTGTCACCTGTTCACAGCAAGAGTTGGCTACTAATTCAGTTATCTGGTCTCTGGAAAATGTAAAACTGTGGTCTCTTTTTTTGTTGAGCACATATAAATATCACCAGCATTAGATATAGGAAGAATTATTTTTCTCTCTAACTTCTATTGATCTGTTTTGACTATTTGTACCTCCAGAAGACCTCAAAATCAAAGCAAAATTGACAATTTTCAGATAGGGTTGAGAGAAAGCAATACATTTTTCACTAGTACTTGAGCAAGTTCATTATTAGTTTGGCTGGGAAGGTGCTGAACCTTGACTGAATCTCAGGTTCACCAAACAAGGTTCACAGATGTCTATCGAGGGAATTCCCCTAGAAATGACTTTTAGTCTTTACCAAGCTGAGCAGAATTAAAACCAATAATGCAGCAGTTTAGAGAGGAAAGGTTCACATTCCCCTTGAAAGCCATGAGCATTCATTCTCTTTCAAGTTGTTTCTAAGGTAAATTTTAAAAACAGAGCCTTTAGACATCATAAAAATGAGTTCATATCTTCAGTAAGCCATTTATCATGATTTATTGCAGTGTGAAGGTTTTTGCTCTTTGGGCTTTTGACATACTTTTTGAAGCTAATTGAAGAGTAAACCTTACTTCTCTTTTTTGCTTTCAGATATTCTCTAAAGAAGAGGTTATCCTGTAACAAGATTACAGTATGAATTTACAGTACAGATTCATTAGGCCTTTGAGGTAATATGTCAGATTACAGGGATAGAGTGCTGAGTCTGCAGCTAGATTGGATGGAAGTATAAAGAATAAAATCTCTGGAAATTATGTGGGTTAAAAAGGGGAATGAAGCCTACTAGCAGTCTTGGGCTCTTGGTCATACCTGGAGCTCTGTGACACTGAATCTCCCCCCTAGATGTTCTAGTGACCATAAGTAAGATAATTCACAGTTTTTTTGCTACTTAGTGATCAGATTTTGATCAACCTATCTTTTATCTAAAGAAAAATGTAATTTATGGAAATTTTCCATGTGCAAAACAAAACAAAAAGCCCCTCACTTTTGTGTTGAATAGGTAGATGGTGAAACAGATATCTGGAATTACTTTTCCTGAAAGCACTGGCAGGACAATAAAGAGTACTTACAATGTTTTTGCTTTCCTCTGCTCCCTTTTTGCAGGGGATTTTGTGACTTTCCTGGCACAAAATCTGTAGCATTTTCTGGAATTGAACAAACCTGAGGCACAGAACAAGAGAAAATGGAACTTCCTAAAACATCAAGATGAGCAGAAAAAAACTGCAGATCCTGTAGTACTCTCAACACAGAAGAGAGGCCAAGGTAGCTAAACCTTGTCATTCAGAGTTCCAGCCTGAAGAGTGGTAAGGGGGCAAAGCACTGCTACTGATAAAACGAGGTACCTCCACGGGACATACCACTGCAGTTTTGCCATTCCACCTTTTCTGTCAGCAAAACAGTTAACAGTGCTATCATTTAGTCCGTCATCTGTGGTTACATAAGTTAATGCTCCAGAGAAGCAGAAAAGGACTCAGAGGTCTCGTAGGTACTGTTTTAGGCTTCCTGCTCCAAGCATTTGATTAGTTGGAACTGATTTTGAAGAATTCAGTGGAAGCTGATGAAATGTAAAGATTTCTTTGTGGGAGAGAGAAGGCCTTCTCTACATAAGGATATGGCACTGACTTGACTATCATGGCTACAGCATAGCATATAATAGCACATCAGCTTTCCTTCGTATCATGTGGTAGTTGCATCCCATCCCCAAACAGGCTGAGAGATGTACAAAAGATGATAAGCATTTCATTTAAGACAGAAACATACTGGATTTGTTGCTTTTCCAAGATGTGTGTCTGAGTATGCATATGATCTCTTAGTCAATTTGTTTACCTTCTAGGATTGCTCCAATAACGTCTGGTAGAATGCAGAGATCCTTTCATGCCAATGGACTATACAGTAAGATATAAATATTAACCAGACTGAATATTAACAGGTATTTTCTTCTCCTGTTCTCAATAATGCAGTTGAATTAAAAAAGACAGCCTTAGATGACATGTACGTACTAACTGCTATTCTACTTTGTATTCATACATCTTCTCCAATTGCACCTGCTCTGATGCATTATGTCAAGAAAGTAATATTAACCTATTGCTGCTTCTCTCTACATATTAAGTAGAGTTAAAGAGCAATGTTATGGTAATGAGAAAAGAAATTCTCTATTCTAGGAACTAGCAATGTATTAATAAGGTGGCGGACAGAAATAACTGTTTCTAAAAATACAGTACTTATCTCTTACCATTTTTTTAAATCAACTCCAGTGTTTCATTTATGCTACGGGATTTGGCAGATGTTAAACTACAGAGTTTCACTGTATTCAAACAAACGCGTCAGTTTAGGTCAGTGAAAGCACAGACACATGCCAAATGGATGAGAATCTGCATTATTTTGAATTCAATAATAAAATTCCCATCCAGTTCAGTAGTGTAGGAGCTTTCTCTTCAGGTAATTTATAAATAAAAAAATTCAAGTCTTTTTGGAGTCTGCCATGAGGCCCATTCATCTTTTTCATCCACTTTTTACTCAAGGGCCTTTCCTCAGCTTTATCATGCCTTCAGCACAAGCTACATTACTTGGATTTATTTGCAACAAAGAGGTCAAACCCAAAGAGATGCTCGACTTTCTGTTTTGTTCCAGGCACAGAGATGTCTTCAACTGCATGCTGTGATTCCTAAGCCTGGCAGTTTTACATGGTTCATATTCAACCTTGTTATACCTGGCATGGAGGACAAATTAACAGGTATGTAGCTGGAATACTGTGGTGGTCCTTCCCTTGGTATCTTCTGCCTTTCGGCCTTACTTCCCCAAATACAGTAGATTGTCAGGAAGGAAAATATGCCTGCTTTCTCTATGGACCCTTCATATATTTAAAACTGTATTTCTGAGGAAGGTCTTTCAGTCAGATTTGTGTGCGAATACATCTTCTGTCATAAGCTAATTTTGGGCACATGTAGGGATGATACTCATAAAAGGACAGACCAGTCCATAACTTACAACCGATTATGGTTATTTCATATGTTTTCTTCAATGCCATAATGGAGACAAGATGTAAACCTTTGGGGAAGGCAGCTCTTTCGCAGCCCAAAAGAATCTGAAATATCTTTCCCAGATTGCTAAATCCAAACTTCCAAGACATTCCTTAGTGTTTGTAAGAATTTTTTTCTTACACTTTAGTCTTTCTGACACCCAAAAGGTAGACAAGTCATGGACAGCAGAATCTCAGCTTCTGTTTCGTTAAGCCATAAAGGATCTATGACATTGTCTCAGCCTTTGTCTTTCTCTCTTATCCTTTCAGACTAAGCCTGTTTCAGTAAGTCCATAATAATAAGAAAGCTTTATTTCAGATAGATTGTTTCTATTTTCTCATACAGAATCAGTGTCTTGATGACTGATTTTTAATATTGATTCTAATTTTAGGCAAATACTCTCTAAAAAGTAAATGATTTTCAACAATAGACTTTTAAATAAAGTAGTAAATATATTGGTTAGACTTGATACTGAATGATTAGCCCCTGGGTGTTCTTTTTGTATTTACAATGTTGCTTTATTTTTAATACAGAATGTAAATATTTCTACTTCACCTGAAATAGAAAATAGCTAAACTTCTTCTGATGTTATAAAATAAGTTGAAATCAATCTTATTGTTTCAGTCGAGTCCTCAGACTACCAGGATATTATTTCTGTACCTCATTGCATCATTATCTTAGTGCAATTAAAGCTAGCTAATTAAAGCTTTAAAATGATAAGATTTAAATACAATGCCAATACTTGTCTAGAAATACTTGTACTGAAGGAACTTTTAAGGCAATAATATACATAAATCAAAGAATAGGATTATAACATCACTCACTTTGGGGAAGTAATTAGAGAAATTTAATGATTTCTATAGCATTGCATGTGATTGGATTTTGTTTATTAATGGAAAAAATACTCTTCCAGCAGTGTTGTGAGAATTTTTTTGATGAGTAGCCAAGACCTTTCAGTATCACTATGTCCTTAGCCTCACACTGTAATATGTTCAGCTCTAACCTGGTAATGAGTCCACACCAATGCCCTCTATCACAACATTCCCAAGCTCTTGGAAGTTCAGACCTTAGCTGAATGACTTTTTTACAGATCCACTTTTAATAGCAACTCAAGGGAAGGACCCTGACAGTAGTGGCTTGGATTTCACATCTAACCAATGACCCAAGCTAACCTCAGGTAGCTTGTGAGATCTTGCTAGATCAAAGTCCGAGATAAAAGAATAACAGGAGAGGCAAGTTAAAAAAGTTAGCTTGTTCTTTTGAGGTCATCCTCAGCGTAGAAGGTTAACTCGGCTGGTCTATTTGTAGTATTGATAACCTTGGAAGAAATGTTGATGGAATGAAACCACTTTGTGAAGAGATCTTTGTGTTACCCTGCACCTGGGCCAGGGTTAATACTAATTCTGTTCTGACAGAAGTTATTCTGAAGGTTTCATATGGCCTGTTCTGGCTGGCTGCCACCCACTGTGGTTATTAAGCTGAGCTCTGCAATTTGTTTCTTTATCTCAGGCTGTGTGCACTCAAGCTTTCCCTGAGCTTTTGTTGTTAGTTTGCGTACATAAATACATTGAGGCCTCAGGACCACTAATACACAGCACTGTGGTATGTGTTTTTGTCTTGTTGAATACTTCATAATTCATCAGCGCTTGTATCTAGCTAGTGAATTTCAAAGGCAGTACATCACCTTGTCCTTTACAAGACTGAATCCTTCCTTTGGGGTTATAAGTGAATACTGCTCTGATGTCATGTCACACGGACACTGAAATATCTCCTAGGTTCAGGCCTCATTTATCTCCCTTTACATTATCTCAGTGCAGCCCTGTGCAAAAAAAGAAAATAAAATAGTAATTGCACTTGGTTTATTGCTTGTGAAAGGGCATTCAGACTTTAGATGGGAAGGTCTTAGTGATGTTCTTCTGGGCAGAAGGGCTGCAGGGTTTCCTTCTGCTTGGCACTGGTAGGATCCATCCAAGTGTCCTGCTGTCCAGTGTCTGCTGCTAAAAGGCAACAAAAAAAGCAAGTGGCTTCTAAGATTTTGAACAAAAATACTTTTTTGTACTAGTTTGTATTCCAAAGTTTATTTTCCTTTGGATTATCTTTTCAAAGGCTTCTTGTTTGGCCAGTAGAAGGGAAGGGAATTTGCTGACTCAGTAGTACTAAATCTTCTCTCTGTCTTGTAACCATCATTTGATGCTACCCTGCCATTTCCAAAGGCAAAGGATTGCTCTTCAGAAAAACCTGTAACTTCAAAGAACAACCTCAAAGATAACCTAGCTGAGAAGGATAATTTAGTGGTGGTGTGATCAGGACAAGTGACTCCCTCAGATGAAATACAAGCAACAAACCCAAAACTTTCTTCTTGTTATCAGTGCAATTCCAACTGCACCAGCTTTTCCAGAGCATTGCTCTCTAAAAGCAAGGGAGAAGAAATCGAATCTTTGTCTTCAAATTCTGAAGCAGTCTTTAAAAATAGTTGGGAGGAATCTAGGACTGGACAGCTCCAGGGTTCCCTTCAGTCCAGATGGCCTGGCAAAGAGATACATGATTGAATGGGTGGGTACTTGGGTGCATGAATGGCTGTTTGAATGGCTGTGGAATTATGTGCTCTCTAGACTGGAGAAAAAGATAATCTCTAACATTTTAGCGAGGCAAATTTGTCTACTTCAAGCTAACATGTAACCTATGCTAATTAAGCGATATCATGTCTCCTGATCTGTAGGCAGTCATCTACAGCAATTCTGCTGAGCTTGCTATTTTGAGGGGCAGAGAATACTTCATCCATTAGCTGCTACTTGGGAATGACATAGAAACTTTAGAAAAAAAAATAAATGATTTTCTTTTTTGTTTCTTCCCTGCCACTAAATAAAAAAATATTTTTTCTGACTCTAAAGAAAAAAAGGATAGTACAGGTATAGCTGTGGCACATGCCCTAGAAATCAACAATACAATAGAAGATTAAAGGTGCTCATTTAAAAGGTGCTGGTTTAGAGACATCCCAGGTCTTGGGGGAAAAAAAGCCTGAGACCTTGTTTTGCTAGATTCTAAGTGCATTGAATTTTTCAATGAAGTCAAAAAGAGTCACAGGAGCTCAGCCCCAGTGACTTTGATCTCTGGGAATTTTTGCCATTGACCCATGCAAAAAGGATGATCGTAGGTTTCGCCATCACATTCTGTCACTTTTTTCCATCCCCTTTTCCTATTCCTAAACTTAAATTTAGTAGCCCGACTCAATCAGAAGAACAACTCTACCAGAAAGAAGAAATAGAGTTTTGTTATCTCTGGGCAGTGTCACATGAATTTTAGCTGAGGGGGGGAGTGTGTTAACACTCGTGCTTGGTTTTAGGGTGAATTAACAGGTACCTGTCATCTAACTGCTTTGTAGTTGTGCTGAGGTCACCAATCTTGAAAGACTCTGATCAGCAGTGTTGAGTGGGTTGCTGGAAGTATGATAATAAATTGAACATAAACAGAAAGGTCAAATAATGCCTTGAGAATAAGATAACACCACCCTTTCCCATGCTTGTGCCAATACCTTACCTATTTTATGTACAACTCAAATAGGATGTTAAGGCAGAGATGCCTAAGTGGTACAAAGGCATTTTAGTAACTTTCTGTGGATATTTGATTTCATATTTCTTCATTTTCTCTTTTATAAAGTACCATTGCAGGAACAGGGAGAGGATGGTTTACATTTATGGAACCAAAGTCAGAGCAGAAATATGGTGTTCAGTACAGTAGAGGAAAAGAAGAGAAAGCAAGAAAAATAGACTCTATTGCTCCAGCTATAAGACACTCTGTATTTCAATTCAAGCCTCTGTCATCTCCTGTGCTGAATCCTCCTGATGTGTTGTTCTGTAATCTTCTCCTCTCTAACAGCCGTTTTTCTTATCAATACATCACTTCAGAATGAAGGCAGCAGAGATTTTAGCTAAAGTTGTGGTTGCATTATAGCATAAATATGCCCTTGCAGTTCCTAGCAGTAGATGAAAAACGCTGTAGTCCTATGGCACAGAGTCCCAATTTGCCTTCCTCTTCTGTTTCCAGTGCATTTAGTAAACAGTGGCAGGTGAAACTGGAGGCTTGGTGGCAGATTTACCTTGCCTCTGCCACTCCTCACCTCCACCAGACTGGCACTATCTGCTCTCTTCAGTCAGTTCAAATCCAGTATAAGGCTGATGTAAGCTGTATGTTGTGTGAGCTGGCATTGGCAGAATTTGGCAACTATTCGGTATGTCATCTGTGTAGCCACATTCAAACAAGACTAAGCTTGTGTACTTCTTTGTTAGCACAAATTTCTAGCACTGGTTGGCATGTAGAAAGGAAAAAAACCTTGGGACTGGGTGCATTCAGAGTGATCTCTGCCTCTTGCACTGGCTTATCAAATCCTTCTTACTCTTCTGCACAGACCTGCTAACCATGTAAGATTATTTATCTTTTGGGAAATGATTCTTCTTTCGCATTGCACACTTCTGATGTCACATAGTAGAGACATGAGCTCAACTGTCCACTTCTTCTGTGATGCAGTTGATTTAAGAGAAAACAAAACTGTGCTTGTCAGTAAGGCATTGCTGTCTGACACATAGATATGTCTAAATGATGTATAGTGGAGCATAAGTAACACCTAAAGGCTTTCAACTGAGATGAAAGAGGTACAGGTTCAGAAACTTGTTCAAGTACACAAACATGCAAAAGGCTTTTTTGCTGGTTTTCCATTACTGTGTTTGTTATAAGTTATTAACAAATGCTAAGATGTGCTGGGGACTTCTCATAACAGTGGTGCAAACTTCTCTCCTTTGCATATTAATGTATAGGCATTTATTTGCTAATATAATGCATTTTTAGTCCAATATTTATTTAATAAGTGTTATATTTGTCAATAACACAGACCTAAAATACTAATAAAGATAAATCAGTGTAATTACAGAGTCATGAATTAAAGGAGTCATAAAGGAGTCATGAATTCCAAATAAGAGTTATGAAAGCAAATCAGGAGCAAGGTCTGAAGACCTTGGGTTGTAGTTGGAGGTGATATACTAGCTTAGATGCATTTGTGAGGAGTAGGACCTTAAACTGGACAGCAGATTATTAAAATTAATAACCCTCTATGTGCTGTTTTTTGTGACCTGCCCATGGTTGCTATTGGCTCACTGGCAAAACAAAAAGCAAAGCTGAGTCTAAGCTACATATTTTAAACTCTTACACTAACATATCACTGCATAATTTGAGGGGAAATATAGCAAACATTAGGTCAGTGCATGAAATCACTACCAGCTACTCAAGTAGTCAGAGATCTTTTCAGAGCACATGTGAGAAGAGCTCCTTTAAATCTGTTAGTTATGCTTTAATTTTCTGAGCATAGGTATATCTGTGCCTGTTGCTTCACTGTGTGAAGTTATATTTAGCATGAGAATTTTTTGGTGTCAGAGACATGCTAAATCACTTTCTTTCAAATTTACAAGATGTAAAGGGGCAGCCTAAGCTTCTCACTTTTGATTTAATAGGGGCCAAGGGCTCATTTTATAGAGCCAAGTGGTAATAGATTTTCTTTTGCTAAATCATTTCTCTTCTGCAATCAGAATTTGGAGATTTGTATTTTCTAGTTACATTTAGCGAAGAACATTGTAGGAACCTCTTTCATAATTTAATGTTGCATTTTGAAGTTTAATCTGACATTACCACAAAAAGCTCTTATTTTATACCTTTGTGCTCTTCACTCAAAAAGTTATTATATGAAAATGATCTTATGGCAATTTCTCTAATATGCATTAAAAAAAAAAATCTGCAAACTGATGCAAAAACTAGTAAAGAAAAAGACAACCACCAGTCCAACCAATCTTTTTATCTGAAAAGCTGTTCAGGCTATCATGATTTCAGCATAACAGTCTAATTCTAAAAATGATGTTTCAAGGTCATTTTCCAAAAAGCTTAGGTTCTGGGTGGGCTTCAAAAAACCAAAAAAGACAGATGAAGACTGTTTTCCCTTTATGCATATTCACAGAGCTTATAGAGTTAAATAATTAATAATGGCTAACCGCTATGCAGTGTAATATGAACTACCTCAGTGTTTTTCATTTTCATTATATTTTAATATCCTATACAGCTTCTTTCTTTGCTCTTCTCACTCTGCCTAATGAAGAAATTTGAATAGGCTTGATGAAAAGTATGTTTTTGCTAATTTGTGACATAAATATTTTAAAATCTTCACAGTAAGTTTTGGTAGCTCTTGCAGTTTTCCTGAAAATTAGACACATCTTTTTAAACAATGCATTAGCACTTCTTCCTAACACTTTGTGGTAGAAGAGCAGGGTATTAATAGTTCTTTTTACTCACCTGCTGTAACATAATACAGGGAGGCAATCAGCTATGCATAGGCTGATTGTGTGGTGTTAACAAGGAAATTAATGTTTTCACTTAGTTCCAGGTAAAGATGAGGGAACTTCACACCTTATTCTTGCTTGTATAGCTCAACAGGAAATTTACATTTTCCTAAGAAAAGTATAGTGATGACATATCAGATATTTTGCACTGAATTTTGAACTCCACACATGTCAAGACGCATTGAAATCTTGACTGATTCACCAAGCCAAAGTGCATGTGAGTTTGCCAAGGAGATGAATGTAACTTTAAAGATTATTCTGACTAGTTCTCTCTAATACTCTACTATCATTAAATAGACTCCAACAAAGAACAAATTCAACTTCCTTCTTTTCACTTTTCATTACGTTTGGAAGCAAAATGCAGAAGATGAGTTGCGGATAAGCTGTAGAAATGCATAGCATGGTGTGGTGAGTAGGAAGCATCCAGCAAAGCTCCACTGATGTTCTGGTTCTCGGGGAAAGAGAAATACTGGTTTTAAAATCAGTGATCCTCTCTTCAGTGTTTGTTGAAGAGAGTAGATGGTCTCACATTTGTTGTGACTTCATCTAAGAGCATAGTATGGGCTTCTAACAGTGTGAATTGTCACTGCTCAAAGTTGTACGCAACAGGATCCCAGTTCAGGACCAGGTGCAGGAAGATCTTTATCTCCTGCAGTTGCTTTCAGCGTATGGCTGTGTTCTATCCTCATTTGTTTTCTACCTTCCTGTTGTATGTGAAAGTTAATGGAGGAAGTTCTGTTGAAAACTGAAGCATCAGGTGCCATTATGTATGCATGATCTTAACTCTCCTGAATCAAGGTAATACCCTGAAATTGAATAAATTAAATTATATTTTGACGCAGGCAAATATGTAAGGATACTAGACGAAGATAGCAGTTTCCTTTAAATTATTCTTTTAATCTGCGTATTTTCTGATGTGCTTTAATTTATTTCATTGATTTATGTTCAGGTGTAGAGAAATCCAAGACTATCTGCATTGACAGATGTATCCTGATCTATGATGTAAGCATTTACATTGTAATAATCCAGTGATTTATCCAAAAAGGTGAAGTAGCAGATGATAAACTTGATTTCTGGTAAGACAAGGCAATGGAATTTTCATCTCAAAGTTTTAAATGATTAAAAGATCATTCAAAAATGGATAGGATAATGAGCTGTTAAAATATTATCCTGAAATCTCCTTTTCCTTTTCATTCCAGTCATTTACAAAACCATAAATTGCAAAGCTACGTAATGTATTTCCAGTCACAGGTTCTAAGACAGAATGTGACTCTTCAGTGCACAAGACATCAATGCTTCTGAAATCAGTATTTTTTATGCATAACACTTACATGCGCTGAAAGTCAGAAGAAGGTTTCTGGATCCTGTCATAAAAATATGGGTAGATTTTTGGAAGGAATGTGGTCTCTGGCTACATGATACTCGCTCAAAGTCAGCTGGAGTTTGTAAAAATTCTGTAAGCATGGTTGGAGTCTTATGAACCCATAAAACTCCAAACCTGAGGCTCAGCTTCAGAGTGCTTGACATACTTCAGACATTTCTGCTTAATTGTTTTGGAAGAACACATCAACATTTCTGTTCCTTACCGACCAAAACTCTTAGGACAGAGTATTCCTCCACGCATCGAAGGTTTGCCAACACTGCCTATTTTTGTCCTGCAGAGAATACAGTTTAGGAGACAAGGTGACATTGGTATGAACAGATTGGAAGGTAACCAGCTGTCTTTCTACAACCTGTTCTCAGTCTGCAGAATCACGGGCGCATTTGCAGGCAGGCAGTGCATTGGCATTTACTTTGAACCGTTTACTAGGGGTGGAATTGAGCAACTATTCACCTCACAAAAACGCAGGTAGCTAGAGAAGACAAAATGCTTAAGACTGTTTCTACTTTTAGCTCTAACTCCTTTGTCACCCCATCTCCACTGGCACAAAGTTTACTGTGCAGTAAGCTACCTGTGCAGATAAGTCCTAAATTCCTTTCCATGTGCAAAGGTCATTTTCACACTTCTGTTAAAGTGGCAGGAATGTTACTATCTGAGGTCACCTCAGACAAATACTATGCTGCCTATCTTGTATCAGAAATGAATGCTTCTCTGTTCAAAATACATTATGAACTAGAGAAAAGGATTTTATTATAGACATATGTTGCCTTGTGTGCAGTTAAGAAGTTAACTAACAGATTACTATTGTTTGTTACTATAAATGTTGCTCCTGGCTCAAGTATGTCTTACTAATTTCTCCAAAGGCTTTCCTTTTAAAAGGAAAGCCAAGGTATGTTATACATTTTCCTTGATGTTGCTAGCAGCATACAAGTTTTACTGTTCTGTCTGTCTGCTGCAATATTCTCAGGACTAAAGCATCAATTCAAGAGCCATATACATTTTTTGATCTCTGTGCAATATCACTTTTAATAGTTCCAACAGTAAACTTCAAAGTCATCTTTGGCAAGTGCTTTTACCATTGATTAGCATGAACATTTTTATTTTTAAGTTAATTTGGATTCATGGGACTCCTACCAATGGGGGAAAAAAAAGAGGCTAGACCAATTTCTGCTTTATTGAAGTTTAAAATTTGTCTCAACAGAGAATCAAACTTAGATAGATAAGTTCATATGTATAGGAAATTATTTATAACCTCTATTTTAGGCATCTAGCCTAGGTGTTCTGAGTCACTGCCTCTGTAGATTGCTTACCTCTGTCCCTTGAGAGAGGAAAGTTATTTTTTCACTATGCCTGAGGTATGTAGGGAAGCATCTATCTTCTTTTGCGTATTTGGTTCAGTGAAGGCAGCACTGTACTAAAAATTAGGCTTCCAGTGGAAAATTTCATAAGTATTTAATTACAGAGAGTTTTTATCAACATTATTGATAATACTTAAAACAAATCATAGATGGATTTACAAAGCTTTGTGGTGTGTAACTGGTTTTGATATTGCATATTCGCAAGAATGACTGATGCTGATGTTTTACTATTTTGTTTGACATAATCAGTGAAAAGGGATTTAAGAATATACAAATTGGGAAATTCCCCTGGATTTCATAGTTCACCTATAATTTACATACCAGTATAATGCTACCTTTTTGCTCTCTGTTGTGTCTAGTTCACAGATATAGGGGTGACAAACGTTAATAGTGTCATTATTGCCTGTTAACATAGCTCATTAATGTGTTCTAGAAGTCATTAAGTTTGCAGGGAAATATTGATTGCTATGGAAACAAAGGCTGCAAGTTAAAAATAAATAAATGAAGAAATGTCTCCAGGAGTGATCTGTGCACTGCATATGCGTTTAGTTCTTATCATCATTGTACTGTGTTCACAAAACTACTTGCTTTTTGTACAAATTCTAATGGAGTAATCAAAATGCATTGTATTCAATTCTCATTTGATATTTGTTGCTTTTATCATTGTAATGCCATTATATGAAGACATTCCCTGTGACCAGAAACTTGTAGTAAGATGGGGAAGTGACTTTTGTTTATCCATGGCGTACCTATGAGTCCTGGCCATAATTATTGCAGTTTGTGAGGCCTGTTTCATAGTTATTACATATTTCTGTTTTAAAGAGCAGGCATTCATAGCTAGTTTTTGGTGTAAATAGGGTTAAGTCATTTTATTATTTACATGCATTGAGTTAGTATACAAATTAAGTACACAGTGACTATATTTTCATTTCAGTATTCAAGTGACCATGCTCAGCTGATTGTCAAGAACATGGGCATTCTCTGACTTTTCCCAGGCTTTCATCAGTTGTGAATACAAAACAGGTCTCTGCAGACTTAGGGACTGGCTTTTAGTCTACCTCAACAGCACTGTATGTCTGACTTGTCTCTTCTGGTTCTACCACACTCATCAGTGATTCTGAATCCCTAAAATATATATGAAATGTTTAGGGTAGGGGTTCTAAGTTATTTGATCACATTTCTTTACCACATTATTGTGATTTAGGGACTTTAAAGACTGAAAAAAATTGCTTCTTAATTTCTGCATTGTTTTTCTTTCCTGGTAATCCTCAGGTCAATGGTCTTAAAGTGTGTTTGTAGATTTTCCAGGTTAAGTGGACTGCGAATGAGAAGTGTCTTTCTGTGCAGATATAAGTTCTCCTTATTGTCTTCAAGACATGGTTTTATTAATTATATGATGTTAGAAATTTCCCTGAAAACTTAAATTTAATTTGTATGCTGAGTTAAAACTTACCTAATGCTTGGTCCAAAACACAATCTAAAATTCAGCAGCATTTTACTTGAGCTGATATGGCCTACCAGGAATGCTCCAAAGAAGTTTGACTTTGCTCATACCATCCTGCGTATTTGTTATGATTTATGAAGGGATCTATATTGTTCTGTCTCAGTGAGTTGTTATGTTCAGTGTTTACCACTCCCATAGTCTTTGGTTCAGTTTGATTCCTTCCCCACAATCAATTTATAAAAAAATATTAAATAGCCAGGGATCAACAACTCTGCTCTGTGGCAATGCCTTGGAAATACAGCCGCAGTGCGGTGGTTTCCAGTGATATCAAGACCCATCTTTGATTGTCTTTAATCTACTTAATGTATGCAGTTCTGATTTTGTGTTCTAGTTTACTAATCAGAATATTGTGCAGTGTGCAGTTAATTGTGCCTTACAAAGATCTAAGTATATTGTATAACACTATTAACCTTTCTCAATCAAAAATATAATCTCATAAAAATATTGACTTAGACTGAGATCTATTATATATAAGAGCATTGTCGTGGTTTAGGCCGTAAATCAGCCATGCAGTTTGCTGCATGGAGAATCGAAAGAATGCAACTCCTACAGGTTGAGATAAGAACAGTTTAGTAACTAAGGTATAACACAAACCACTAC